>VXBP01008537.1:307816-528033 GCA_013400115.1 Rhinopomastus cyanomelas
GCCCCCTTCCCCGCCCCCCCCTCTCCGCCCTAGCGGACTCCTCCGCGTCTCCGTCGCCGCGCACGACCCTTCCCCGACGCCCTCGCTTGCCTGGCGGGACGTAACCGACGGCAGCCCAGCAGGTAAGAGCTGGTGTTGGGGGGACTGCTGCCGCCAGGGAGTCGCTGCGGGGGAGGGTGTGCGGGCTCGGTGGTGGAGGCCGGTGGGAAGAGGAGGAGGAGGAGAAGGAGGAGAGCAAACTTCCTTTTCCTGGGGCCACCGACAGCCCCCGGTGCCGTTGGGGAGCGGTTCCCGGGGCCCCTGAGGCCGGGCAGAGGGCGGCTGCGGGGCGCGGAGCAATGGCCCTTTCCCTTGCTCCGGGTCTTGGCGCCGCGGTCTGTCCGCTCGGCGGCTCCGCGTGGACGGTAGCGGGCGGGGAGCTGCCCCGGGAGCGCGGGTGCGGGAGAGCAGCCGGGTACAGGGAGGTCCCTCGCTGGTTGTGTTGAGCCCCCTGGCCCCCCAGGCGCGTCCGCACGGGTCTCTCTCATTGTATGGCAGAGGCACCCGCAAAGCCGCAGCTGAAGCTGGGGCATCGTTATGGGAACAGTTTGCAGTTAATTGGTTTGGCAGATGAACACCCTCAAAATCCTCTTGCCCTCTACTGCTACTGAAGTGCCAGCCCCCCTTTAACCCCCCCCCTTCGTTTTTCCCTTTTCCCCACTTCCCTTTGAAGCGTCGCATAACTCCGAATTGGCAGCAGCACGGAAAGTGCTGATTCAGCAGCCGCGGAGCCCCCGCTCCTCCATCTGAAGTGGTGCTCTGCTTGAAGCGATCCCATTTGTTGGAGCGGGAACATGTGCTGCTGGTGTGTCAGAGCAGCAGCGATCAGGTTTGCTGTAACAGCCCCGAAGAACGTGGTTTGCGTTTCCTTTGGCTGAAGAATGAGTTTGGGGTTGTAGGATGGGAAGCAAGAGGGGGATAGGAGGGATGTGGGTGGCCACTACCTGAGGTTATCCTCAGGGACAGCCGGAATTGTGTTGCCTCGTGTTAATAGAGGTTTTGTAGGACTTGCAGCAGTGGTGCCTTAACACTCTGACTCTATTTCTGCTTCTAGAGACTAGCTGTACTTAGAGCTCTAGAAGAAGGCGCAGAGCAGGGTGGTAAGGCTAATCCTAGGATTAAAAGGGGTGAATTATGAGGACAGCTTTAAAAAAGTCCACCACAAACACGTGGAGAATAGAACAAATTGTGTGTGGAAAAGGGAAATAACACTTGAAACTTTAAATGGCAGCTCTGTGTTTCACCGTCATCGTTGGGCTGGGGAAAGGTGCAGGAGGAGCAGCAGGATGCTGTTGCCATGTGCTGTTAAGGCTTCCTCCGGGGTCTGCCTCAGCGTGTGGCAGAAGAGAGAGAGCTGTTGCCAAGCTGGATGCCACTGCCTGTCGTTGTGTAGTTACTTACTAATATCAAAGCTGTTCGGGTTTTCTTTTTCCAAAGCCAGACCCTTTAAAACTCGGCACAACTTAGAGCAAACAACGAAGCCTGAAGAGCAGTGTTTGAAGCCTTACTGCAAACAGTACCCTGCTGGAGCAGCAGACCTTGACGCTTTCCTCAGTGATCGTTTTACCATGTTATACTCTGATTTATTTTCTTCACTTGGAACGGTATTTGTTCTTGAAGTAGGTCTTGTTTGTCCTGGCGACATATTAAAGGTCTTGTGGTACTTCCACGGTTTTCCTTGGTTTTGTTAATCAAAATATCCCCTCCCTCACTGCTGTGTGACTTGGCTCTTATCCTCAGATAGAGCCACACCTGAGTTTCAGTAGCGTATTCCTGGTTTTTATTAAGTAGTCCACAAGCAGTTCCCAAATGTGAGTGGGTCTGTGCAATTCAGTCCTGCTTGAGCATATACCATGCCCTCTCTGAATAAAATGAATACTTACAGTTCTCTGTCTTGCAAGTGCTTGAATTTGACAGCAAGAATTGTCATAAAAGTTTTTCTAAGAAATCTTTGGTCATGTTCTCAGCTGCACTGTGTAAATGGGCAAAAAGTATCTGGATCTTAGTGATGGAGGGATCCTCCCAAGGCTAGGAGTTCCCAGCTGGCAGAGGAGAGGCAGAGCTGGGTCATGCGTGGCTTTCTGCTACCAGCACGAGAGTGTAGTGTGCTGGGAGTTTGTTTTCTGACAGCATCGAAGTAGCAGATGTCCCTCTAGACTGTGAGGCACCGGCAGCTTCCCCAGGCTGTGTAGTGGTGATGGTGGTGGCAGGATCTAGCCAGGGGGACTCCCATGTAGTGTCACACCAGGTGGGGCTGCGGCTTTGCTCCTCTCCTCCCGTCTGCTGTGCCCTGTTGTGTGTGTGGTGATAGCACTAAACAAGGCCAGATTTCTAGGCAAAACTTTTGTGTAGAGGAGCTGAGATCTGTCTTGAGGTGTGTGTATGCGGGAAATGCACTCAGGTGCTTCTGCAGATGTCTGGAAGCTTTAGGAGAGGTGGGCGGGGGGTCCTTTAGATCAGGATGCCCTTGTTAAGATGCACTGAAGTATTTGCCCAGGTAAAAATTTATCTGGTTGCAGCAAACACTGTGATGGAAACACCTTGACAGTTTCTGCTGGCCCTCTTGCTGTAAGCCTCTGTGTGAACTGTATCAGTGCAACAAGGGAAAAGCTTTTCATTTGTAAGAGCATTTCTGTTCAAACTTAATGCTAAGGAATGCTGCTTTTCCTTGTATTATCCTCCACTACAAGGCATCGCAGTGCAGCGTTTCTTATGTGTGTGTGCCCACCTGGCCCCAGTGTTTTCACAGACAAGGCACATAACTTGAGACTTTTGCTTCTGTCAGTTTCGTGTGGAACTTGCCAACTGGCTTGGCTATGACGTTATTGCATAAGCCTCCTTCTGTAGAAAAGCAGGCTAAGGCTTTAGGATTGCTTTTCTTGGAAACTGGACCAGCTCCTGGGCATGTCCACAATATACCAGTTGTGAGTCTTCACCTAGAGGAATCTAGGAATGGGGATCCTTTTCCTAAAAGGTGAAACTCGACAATCTTTTTAGGAATTGGGTGGAGTGAGGTTACCCAGGAATCTGTTATTAAGCATTGAACTTGGTTACAGGTTTGCTGTTCTTGCACTGCCTGCTGGTCAGGAGAGCACTGTGCAACCTTAACTTGCCTTGGCAAAGTAGTCTTTCTTAGAATCATAGAATCATTAGGGATTGGAAGNCACAGTCCCTTCCAGTCCCTACTATTCTGTGATTCTGTGAGCACGAACTAGAATCAGAGCAGGGCTTAAAGTACAGGGATGGAGCTAATGGGCTAATCACAAAAACATTCCTTTAAATACAGTGAAGAAGAGGCACAGAGATGGAAAGCAAAGGCCAGGGTGGCATGGTGTTACATTTCAAAATATATGGAAGCAAGCTGGGATGCTCTCAGGAGGGTACGTGCATCTGCCTTAGGAAAAAGCCCTGAGATTTCTGCCGCTTCGCCTTGGACTCGTTTCCTTTTATAGTGCTGCTGACCTCTTCTCAGGAGAGGTGTTTTTGCGCCTGACAGACCGAGTTTTCCTCTCCTCCTGGAGTGCAGCAGCTCGTGTTGGAGCCTCACGGTAGCTCTTGGGGAAAGCGTGCAGCTCCGCTTCTACTAAAACAGTTTTTTCCCCGTCCAAGTTCCGTGCAGGCTACTTTCAAATAGGATTGCTCGGAGCTACTGTAAAGCTCTCTCTTCTGATCCACGGCACGAACTACCAGAGATCCCACCGCACACACGTTGAAAGCATCAGCCTGAGGGAGTGCGGGTGGAGGCATGAGGACGGCTCGGGGGGCTCTACGGTACCCAGGAGCTCTGCCGGCGCCTGCTGAATGCTACTGGGGCGCAAGTGGCACCACCTTGGCTGCGCGGGAAAGCGAGTAGGAGCAGAAACAAGTGGGAAGGGGGTGCTGGCTTGCAAGTCCATGCACGGAAGGCTCGTTTCGCCTCTCTAGATGCCCCCAGATGTGCCCCGGCTGATTTTAAATAAAAATCAGGAGAAAAAGCTCAGAAACAAAACCCCGCCTTCGCCCCACTCTCGAAACACGCGCCGCTGCTACTTGCGGCCGAGCTCTAGTTCGAGGGCACGAACCACCCCCCCACCACTCCCCGCAGCAACCTCCTCCCGCCCCACCCCGGGGGTGCTGCCGGCCGCCCCTGCCCTCGGCGGGGCTGCGGCTGCGTGCGGCGGGGGCGGGCACGGGCGCGGGGCGGGGCCGAGTCCGGAGTCAGCTGGGCGCGCGGAGAGCGCGCGGCGCCGTTAGCAGCAGGAGCAGTCGGAGGTGGCAGANTGTCAGTCTCCTCCAAGCTAAAGAGAGCCAGCTCCCTCAGCCTTTCCTCATCAGGGAAGTGCTCCACTTCCTTCATCACTCTCATTGCTCTTTGCTGGACTCCCTCCAGCAGCTCCACATCCCTCTTGAACTGAGGAGCCCACAATTGGACAGAATATTCCAGATGTGGTCTCATCAGTGCAGAGTAGAGGTTCTTCCCATCACTTTTTCTCCCAAACCACTGGCAGTTATGAAACACGATCTCAAGTAAACAGATGCAACCTCACTGACTTTTCTTTCTTTATATTTGTAGAGCTGTGTACTTCTAAACTAGTCCTATGCCAGGTTTTTCCTATTCTCATGCTGTCTGTTGAATTGGATGGTCTTTCTGGGTAGCACTTTTCCCATTAGCTCAGTGTGGCTCCTTTGCTGCTGTGAACACGGTGAGGACTTATCTAAGGGTGCCAGATTCCACTGTGAGTGCAGCGTAAAAGAAAACCATTGATCAGAAAGAGGCATCCTGTCTACAAACAGACTAATCTGTTTTAATCTCTTAAGTCATGAAACAACCAGAACAGGGTGACTTCATTATATCTGCTTGGAGATACTCTACAGTCCCTTGGCTGGCGTGCTTTATTCCCCTGGGTACCATCTTTTCAGCAGAGATCTAATGTGGGAAAGAGACAAGCACTAGATTTGTTTTATACGATACATTACACAGAATCACAGAACATTAGGGATTGGAAGGGACCTCAAAGATCATCTAGTCCAATCCCCCTGACACAGCAGGATCACCTAGACCAAGTCACACAAGAACATGTCCAGGTGGGTTTTAAACATCACCAGATAAGGAGACTCTGGCACTCTCACTGTGAAGAAGATCATTCTCATATTGATGCGGGACCTCCTGTGTTCCAGCTTGCACCCATTGCCACTTGTCCCATCATTAGATGACACTGAGCAGAGCCTGGCTCCATCCTCCTGACACTCACCTTTCACATATTTATCAACATTAATGAGGTCTTTGTTTCTCCAAGCTCAAGACATGCAGCTCCCTCAGCCTTTCCTCATCAGGGAATTGTTCTGCGCCCTTCATTATGTTTGCGGCTCTACGCTGGACTCTCTCCAGCAGTTCCAGAACCAGACATAATATTCCAGATGCATTTTTTACAGGCAATCAACCTGTACAAGGAAGGGCCAGACACTCTGGTGTGGTTTGAATAAAAGTGTAGTTTGGATGAATCATGTAGATTCTTCAGTACCCAACATTAATACTTGTTTATAAAGCCAACTGGTTAACCACGTTACCATTCCTGAATGGCTATAGCAAAAACTCTCTGTTGTGAAGATTGGACTAAGACACCTTCTCCAGATGGGTAATCCAGCATGTGGTTAAGACTGTATGTTAGTGTGAGGGACTTTTACCTTCCCAAAGTCTTTTAAGAAACCTTGGTTAAGTCATTTTTTGACAAGTTATTGTATCTTTGGATATCACATGACAACTTTGGAGAAAGGAAAGCATGTATTTCTCTGAAGTGTGGTATGATTTTAAAATTAGAGGTTATATTGAGCTTGCTGATTGCTGGACTAGGTGAAATCTGCTTTCTTGGAGCTGTTTGCAGCCTTAAAGACTGCTGGTTTTGAGATTATGCTGGTTTGGGTATGATGGGATAAGACTTGTTTGCTAGAATAGTCTTACCCCTCCTTGAAGGAAGCATCAGCATTGAAATAGGTCCCATTTACTACGTGAAGGTAGGACAGACCCTACTTATTCTTTTCTGAAGTAAGAGTCTGGGAGAGGGTAATGGGATTGGCTTGCATCTGGGCAAGAACAACCACAGGTACCAGTATAGGTTGGAGACTGACCTATTGGAGAGCAGTATAGGAGAAAGGCACCTGGGATTCCTAGTGGGCAGCACGATGACCATGACCCAGCAATGTACCCTTTCGGCCAAGAAGACAAATGGCATCCTGGGGTGGATCAGAAGGGGTGTGGTTAGCAGATGGAGAGAGGTCCTCCTCCTCTTCTACTCTGCCCTGGTGAGACTGCATGGAATATTGTGTCCAGTTCTGGGCCCCTCAGTTCCAGAAGGACACAGAACTGCTGGAGAGAGTCCAGCGCAGAGCCACATAGATGATGAAAGGAGTGGAACACCACCCTGATGAGGAAAAGCTGAGGGACCTGCGTCTTTCTAGCTTGGAGAAAGAAGACTGAGGGGTGACCTCATTAATGTTGATAAGTATGTGAAGGGTGTCAAGAAGATGGAGACAGGCTCTCTCCAGTCATTTAATGATAGGACAAGGGGCAGTGGGTGTCAGCTGGAGCAAGGGAGGTTCCACATCAATGTGAGAAGGAACTTCTTCCCAGTGAGGGTGACAGAGCACTGGAAGGTGCTGCCCAGGGCAGTTGTGCAGTCTCCTTCTCAGGAGACGTTTAAAACCTGCCTGGATATGTTCATGTGTGACTTGGTCTAGGTGGTTTTTTTGTGGCAGGGAGATTGGACATCATCATCTTTCATGGTCCCTTCCAATCCCTAATGTTCTGTGATTCTGTGATATAATACATAGTATTTTTGGAAAGAGCTTTGGAACTACGGTGATAGTCTATGTCCTTCGGTGCAGCATCCTGGGAGAGTTTGCTGGGAACACTGTGACCATCCCTGCCTTCTCCTCCAGTGGGTGGATACTATAGAATATCGGAGAACGAAACACAATGTCCTATTTCTGTTGTATTCCTTTGCTGGATGCCAGAAGATGACGGCCAGAGGTTTTCCCATTGTCTTACCCTCCTGCTGCTAACCTGTCATCCTCAGGCCAACAGCAACAAGTTGAGCAGTGCTGTTGATCTTAATGTCCAACAGCTGCATTAATGATTACAGTATTAACCATTGGACAGTTCTGTTGCCCTGGCAGTGCTGTTCAAACAATGCATTTCTTAGTGAGTCTGTTCCAGCCTTTTTGGAGGCCAAACCCAGGGAACATGGGCAAATTCCAAAAAGGCAGTTTTACACAGGCAGGTCATGATGAATGGGGTAATTGTAAACACATGTTTGGTTAAACCACTGACAAACCAGCCGCTGATTTTTTCCAGTCTCCATCAGTGCCAGCATCTAGTTCTCAACAGGACAAAAATAGGAAATTGCTTTGCTGGCAGGCACGCTGTAGAGGAAATGTCGTGCCATCTTGTTGGAACAAACCTATAGCCCAGTGGGAAAGAACTCTCCTGCTGAGCAGTGGTGGGGATTTGTGTGTTTGTTCACAAAGCACACTTCAGAGCGCCGTCCTTGTGCTCCCTTCATGCTTACCGCTGCAGAATTTGTGTTGACAGAGGAACTAGAGAAATGAGTGGCCGCCATGAAGCTGAGCCTGTGGTTGTGGAAGGCTGCAGAAAAGTAAGGGTGGATAATACTTCCTGACACCACTATCATTCTTCCGTTATGCATCCCTGGTGAGAAAATCAATAAGGGAGAATATCTTCAGTCTATAGACTCTTTTAATGATAGAGATTAGTACCTGAGGAACACTTAAAAACTTCTTTCAATGCCCAGGGTCTAAATTCTCCTTTTCTGATGACTTGATCAAGTGGCAGCAGCTCTTTCCCAGCTCATGTTGGTCTGTAGCACTCACTAAGTTATCAAAAGCTTTTCCCCTTTGATTAGCTTTATTTCTAGGTCAAATTCAGGTGCTGATTTTGGTTTTCAAACTATGGGGGAGGGTATCCTTGAAATGTCACCTGAATTAAACTGGAACATAGGAGGTTCCACATCAAGAAGGAACTTCTTCCCGGTAAGGGTGACAGAGCTCTGGAAGGGGCTGTTGTGGAGTCTCCTTCTCTGGAGATGTTTAAAACTCACCTGGACGTGTTCCTGTGCGACTTGGTCTAGATGGCCTTGCTGTGGCAGGGGGATTGGACTAGATGATCTTTCAAGGTCCCTTCCAATCCCTAACATGCTGTGATTCTGTGAATCTCTTTTACTGCAAATGTTCTTGGTAACAGTTTCATGGTTACATTACTCAGATTTCAAAACTAACTGGCAGCAAGGATTTGGGTCCTTTTCTAGAGGCCAGACTGTTATAAAATTTTCCCAGATCTTGACTTTTATGTAGGGTGGTTAGGACAAGATAGTTCCATATTAGAAAGTATTAAAGGAGAGCCTTTCAAGAGAAATAAAAACTGGGAAGTGATTTTTTTTTATCCCTCTTGTTCTTCCTCCTGCTTTAGTTCTTTCCTCCTTTTGCATAGTACTTACCGCTGCCAAAAGTACTAGGTATGGATTCAGATAAAAGAGTGTTCTTTCCCCTTAAATGGGAATTGGAGAAGTAGTGAGAAGGACTGGGGGGAAGCTAGAATCTGTAGATTGGTCTTGCTTAAGCTGTGAGCATCCTTGGAAGGGAATTAGGAGTTTTTTTGTTACATTAGAGTGCAAGTGTGCAATTAAACTTAAAGGAGCTGCAAAAGGTAAAAAGTCAGAATCCTGTGATATACTTGTCTTGGGCTAAAGCCTTTCTCAAAAGGCCTGCCTGAGAAATTTAAAACCTGCCTGGATATGTTCCTGTGCAACTCGGTCTAGGTGGTCCTGCTGTGGCATTGGACTAGATGATCTTTGGAGGTCCCTTCCGATCCCTAATGGTTTGTGATTCTGTGATTTAACGTTAAATAGCCTTGTCTTTTGTGTCAGATGAAAAGCTTCAGTGCAAGAATCCTGAGGCTCAAAAAGTTGAGGCTGAAAGTTGATGTCTTTGTTTGTTTGTGTGGTCACTTTCTGTTTTGTTCGTTTCTTTGGTTGTTTGTTATTCTTCCTCTCAGCGGGGCACCTGGCTTTAGTTTTTGCTTTTAAATGAAGGCTCTTCCTGAAGGCCCTATAAGGGGAAAACAATCAAAATACATTGTGTCAGGTCCTACATTCTTTTCATGAAGGGATAGCTGTTGATGCTCTTTACTACTGCTGTTACAACATAACCCACAGTCATATTTGACATTGGAAAGGATTCAGAAGAGCACTGTGCTGTTTGTTTTCTTGTTTTTCTAAAAGACTTCAAGCGAATTGAGCAAGGAGACTCGATTCTGTAGGAGTGCAGATTAAATGCTATTTGGGTTGCTGGCATCTCTAATGTGTGCTCAGGCTTGTTTTGAATTCAGCACACGTTTGTTTTGTTCTGAAGTTGATGCTGAAAAGGTCAGGAGAAATCTCAGAGGAGTTCCTTGCTGGCATGGAAAGTCAGAGGAACATTGCAAAGGCTGCTGTGGCTAATGCTGTGCAGGACAGGGTAAGTTCAGGTGTATGGTCATACTTGCAGTGCCTGATTGGGTTGTTGGGTAGTTGCAGTCTGGGTGTCAGGAAGATGGAACCGGGCTCTTCTCGGTGTCATCTAGTGAGAGCATAAGGGACAATGGGTGTAAGCTAGAACGTAGGAGGTTCCACATCAATGTGAGAAGGGACTTCTTCCCAGTGAAGGTGTCAGAGCACTGGAAGAGGCTGCCTGGGGGGTTGTGGAGTCTCCTTCTCTGGAGACATTTAAAACCCGCCTGGATATGTTCCTGTGTGACTTGATCTAGGTGATTCTGTGGAAGAGGCAGGTCTTCATTACTCAAAAAACGTAGCTCATGCCGAGAGCTCACTGTTACCTAGAGATCATCAGTTTTGCCGCAGTGTTTGGATCTCTTTCCTCAGGCTGCCTTGGTTGTTCACTACACATGTTCATAGCTGTGTAGTCATTCCTGTGCAACTTGGTCTAGGTGATCCTGCTGTGTCAGGGGGTTTGGACTAGATGATCTTTCAAGGTCCCTTCCAATCTCTACTTTTGTGGTTCTGTGAGCGGAAAGGAATAAACTGGGAAAGATAAGAATGGTCCCCCTCTCAGTGGTAGCAACCTGCTGGACCAGCTTGGACCAGGAAGCCTACTGATTTTTCTGAAGACCCAACTTAAGGTTTTTCTGAGTGAGTTACAACAAATACTGTGGAGCTGCACAAGCAGATAAGGTCAAGATTAGACCTGGCTTTACAGAGTAACTGCAGAGCCTGTCTGTGTTTGCAGGGTTGAACTACTGAAGAGTTTTCTAAACTGTGTGAAGATTTAGGGTAAAGAACTTGGAGTAACTTTGTCTGGTGTGTATTCTGAACTGTGAATCTGAGTGAGCGACGGTGTCTTTATTCATGTCTTTTAAAAATTTATTTTCATAAGAAGATGGACATGTATTTCTGTGTTGTTGGCTTAAAATGAATATGAAATGTGTCAGTGCTAGGTGTTTTTTTAATTGAGGAACACGTCTGTAACAAAAATGCTCCTATTTCTCTTGTATATTTGAGAGAGATAAAAATAGCACCTTCACAGTTTCAGAAGATTATGTAAGGTCGGTATAGCTGTATCTTGTTATGATTGTCATAAACCAGAGCAACTGAGGAAGTAACTGCTGATAAACCCATCACTCATGAGAAATATGAGGCATAATAGCTGTTCATACTTAAGACAATGCTGTGAGGAGCACTTGGAGATGTGGTTGACTTGCCCTGAAATGTTATGGCAAAACATGCTTGTTTCAGGCCAGTTACCAGTGGAAATGTTTTTTCCTGGAATGTCTCGGCAGTTCCCATTCTCAGTCTGTCTCAGAGCTGCCTGTGAGCTGCTTCAGCTGCTCCCCTCTGACCAAGAGGGCTTTCATAGCCAAAGTCTATGACGTTAGTGGTAAATGCTCTTGTATCCTTTAGGAAATGGTCTTGGTAGCCCTAGGACAGATCTCGCCCACAAACTCCAGTGACTTCTGAGGGGCTGCATTGGACAGATTTTTCAGCCTTGCTGAAGCTGTGTTGCTGTAGCCTGAGAAGCACCCACACTGCAAACTGAAAAACAAAATAAGTTATTCAGTAATTTGTTATTATTCTTGCCTGTGGTAAATATGGGATCATTTTTGGGGCTTCACTTTGTTTTCCAAACAGAACTTGGGAAGACTGGAGTTTGGGTTCTTGAGGTCAGAATTGCACAGCAGTGACTGGTGTTTCTCTTCAGAAACGTTTCTGGTTGGCTTTTCACAGTATCAAAGAATATTACGGATTGGAAGGCATTTCAAAAGATCATCTAGTCCAATCTGCCTGCCACAGCAGGACCACCTAGACCAAGTTGCACAGGAACATGTCCAGGCAGGTTTTAAATGTCTCCAGAGAAGGAGACTCCACAACTCCCCTGGGCAGCCCATTCCAGTGCTCTGTCACCCTCACTGGGAACAAGTTCCTTCTCAGATTGATATGGAACTTCCTGTGTTCCAGCTGACACCCATTGCCCCTTGTCCTATCAATTAGATGCCACTGAGCAGGGCCTGGTTCCATCCTCCTGACGCCCACCCTTCACATATTTATGAAGATTAATGATGTCACCCCTCAGTCTCATTTTCTCCAAGCTCAAGAGACCCAGCTCCCTCAGCCTTTCCTCATAAGGGATATGTTCTACTCCCTTCATCTTCTTTGTGGCTCTGCACTGGACTGTCTCCAGCAGCTCAGTGTCCTTCTTAAACTGAAGGTGTCCAGAACTGGACACAATTATCGAGATGTGGTCTCACCAGGGTATGACTTGGTTTTTCCAAACAGAGCTTGGGAAGACCTGGAGTTTGAGTTCTTGAGGTCGGGATTGTACAGCAGTGACTGGTGTTTCTCTTAGTTGAGCTAATTGATTGGCTAAGTCTATTTTGCTGGATTGCTCGGTTAAAAGTGCATTCTTGGATGGACTTATGCAGGAATCTTCTCTTTGACAGAGAAGGGTGCCTCATTTTTCTGGAATGAAGCACCTACACTGCAGATGTCTGTTTACGTCTTTGTCTTGAACAAAGTTATCTAGACAGTGGCAAAACACATGCAAAGTGTTCTTCCCATGGTGTGTGCTTTATTCTAGACCAGCTGTGGAATGAAGGACAGGTGTGGCCAAGAAGGCCAATGGCATCTTGGGGTGAATCGGAAGAAAGGTAGTTAGCAGTGGAGAGAGGTTCTACTCTGCCCTGCACTGTTCCTGCAGTGATCTTGCAGTAGCAGGGGGATTGGACTAGATGATCTTTCAACGTCCCTTCCAATCACTAATGTTCTGTGTTTCTGTGTTCTTTCAAATGCTACTAATATTTCTAGGGTTACTTTGCATATCTTTGTTAGGTTTTTAGGGCTGTTGAGATGAAAGAAGTAATAAGGAGGACCAATTTTATGAGCACCTAACATGGCTGCATTCAAATACCAAGTTCCTTCCTCTTCTCAGGGTATCTGGCCAACTTGTATCTTATCTCTGCTGACTTTGGCAGTGATTCAGAGTAGATTCGTCAAGCCAGAGAAGCATCCATGGGACTAGGTTTTTAAATGCAGTTTTAAAGCAGAGGGGACACAGAAGCTTTCTTCCTGTGCACAACCACAACTTGTGTGTAGTAAATGTTTGAGTATAGAGCTACATTGAGCTGTGTTTCAGAGTCAATTTTTGCCTACAGTTTTGGTTGAGCCATAAATTGTTGCTCTATGTGGGCAGTGATGCTTTCATCCAGTAGCTGCTCTTAGTTCACCTCTTCCTGCCAAAATCCTCTAATTCTGTGGCTGGAACTTTGTGAAGCCAAGCAAGGAAGTGTATACTTTCTGCAAGGAGCTTGAAAACTCTGCTAAACACGGACCTACTGTACAGGAAGACTGCAGCTTCCCAAAATGGCCTTCTCTGCTCTCTGTCCTGTCCTGTAAGCTGGGCTGCCTCCCTGTAGCTCCGTCAGCAATATCACCTGCTTCCAGCAGCCCAGTGGCTATGCTGTCCCTATTCATGGCTATGCAAATCCCCTGCTCTGTTCAGGAGTGGGTGGGGTGTTTGCATGTCTGTGTTCTGCAGCAGGGGAAGGTGATGGGAGAGGGAAAAGCTACTCCAAAGGGAGACATTGAATGAACTATAACAAGGGCAAGAACAACCTCAGGTACTAGTAAAGGTTAACGACTAACCTGTAGGAGAAAGGGACCTGGGGGTCCTGGTGGATAGCAGGATGACCATGAGCCAGCAATGTGCCCTTGTGGCCAAGAAGGCATCCTGGGGTGGATCAGAAGCAGGGTGGTTAGCATATCGAGAGATGTTCTCCTCCCCTCTACTCTG
This sequence comes from Rhinopomastus cyanomelas, assembly GCA_013400115.1. Taxonomy (NCBI): domain Eukaryota; kingdom Metazoa; phylum Chordata; class Aves; order Bucerotiformes; family Rhinopomastidae; genus Rhinopomastus; species Rhinopomastus cyanomelas. The sequence goes on from VXBP01008537.1 coordinate 321,188, forward strand.
CCCTGGTGAGACTGCAGCTGGAATATTGTGTCCAGTTCTGGGCCCCTCAGTTCAAGGAGGACATAGAACTGCTAGAGAGACTTCAGTGCAGAGCCACGAAGATGATGAAAGGAATAGAACACTTCCCTGATGAGGAAAGGCTGAGGGAACTGGGTCTCTTGAGCTTGAAGAAGACAAGACTGAGGGGTGACCTCACGAATGTTGATCAATATGTGAAGGGTGAGTGTCAGGAGGATGGAGCCAGGCCCTGCTCAGTGTCATCTAATGATAGGACAAGGAGCAATGGGTGTCAACTGGAACATAGGAGGTTCCATATCAATCTGAGAAGGAACTTGTTCCCAGTGAAGGTGAGAGAGCACTGAAAGTTGCTGCCCCCCTTGGGTTGTGGAGTCTTCTTCTCTGAATACGTTTAAGACCCGCCTGGATATGTTCCTGTTTGACTTGGTCTAGGTGATCCTGCTGTGGCAGGGAGATTGGACTAGATGATCTTTCAAGGTCCCTTCCAATCCCTTGGGCTGAGAAGCTTCTCCTAGAGGAGAAGACATAAAGAAGGGCAATATTGACACAAATTTCAACTCATTTTAATCAACTTGGTTTTCTTTATTTCCTTCTCCCAATGCACCTTCTTCTCAGTAATGTAAGAAGAAAAGGAATCAGTCCTAGGTTTGTAGAGGAGGCTTTGGACAGGTCACCTAGTCAATGACTTGGTCTAGGTGGTCCTTCTCTGGCAGGGAGATTGGCCTAGATGATCTTTTGAAGTCCCTTCCAATCCCTAGTGTTCTGTGATTCAGTGAAATGCTGGAGTGTATTTGTGTTTTTAATGGTGGTTTGGTGACAGTGGTGGAGCAAGTCCACATAGTCCTCAGACAGTTTGTCTGTTGACTCACTGGTTTTTCCTTTTTGACTTGGTGTTTTTCTTTCCCCAGTGCCTTCACACCACGCCCTCCCTGCCACTCCACCCAGTTATGTTTTCCTTAAATCGTCTTTGTAGCTTTTTAAACCTTTCTAGTGCTTTGGAACGTTGTGGGCATGAAGAACAGACTCTCTTCTTTCTTTGTAGCAGACATTCATATGTTTGAAAGATAGCATCATGACCCTTTCTTTCTCTTCTTTAGCTTGAGCCTGGATTCATTCTGGTATTTTTCTCCCTCCCAGATGTCATGTTTTTCTAATTCTGTGATGTTCCTCCTGCTTTTGCTTGGATTTTTTCCAGTTCATCTTTTCTGAAGTTTACTGCAGGCTGGTTCCACTGTTGTGCTGGAAGCTTTGTCAGCCATAGGAAGAACAGAAACATTGCTTCAATTTTCCTACGTTCCTCTGTACCTTCCTATATGGCATTTGCCTCTTTCTCAGCAACAAATTCTCCAGTTTCCAAAACTTACTTTGAATTCAGTCTTCCAGCAAGCTGTCAGCTTTAAGTGAACAGCTTCCCAATGTTTGATAAGTGTAATTGTCTCCTTGTTTTATCTAGATTGTTAGTATTAGAACAGTGTAGGACCAGGGCACATCTGGGCTGCTGTGGTTGGTGGTCCTGCTGTGGCAGAGGGAATGGACTAGATCTTTCGAGGTTCCTTCCAATCCCTAATGTTCTGCGATCCCTGCAGAGGTTATACAGGATGTCAGGCTATTTTGTGAGTCTTTCAAGGTTTGTTTAGTAAGTCAGTGCCATTACCCAGACACTTTAAAATCTACAGTCCGATGAATGTTTGTGTTCATAACTGTAGGACTGTTTTTGTAAGAATGCAGTTAAAATTTTTTGACATGGTTTTGCTAATGTCAAGATGCAGTGTCTGCTGCTTCTGTGCTTCTAAAATATGTTACTCTAGCACAGTAGGAAGTTGAGTTGTTTTGACCTGGCCTATCCACAAAGAAGTAGTGTTTTTTGAATTCAATCTTTCATTTTTTGTGAAAGCAAACGGGTTTCATGATGGCTAAAGAGCAACAGCTGTCATTTTCAGGTTCTTTTTTCCGCTGCTTTTTCGCCTTGACTTCTTTAGGGTATCACTGTTTGGCATTCTTCAGCCTTACCAATCTGCTGTGAACTGTTGAAAATAGCTGCTCATGTTTTCACAGAATCATAGAACATTTGGGATTGGAAGGGACCTCGAAAGATCTAGTCCAATCCCCCTGCTAGAGCAGGGACACTTAGACCAAGTTGCACAGAACATATCCAGGCAGGTCTCCAGAGGAGGAGACTCCACAACCCTCCTGGACAGCTCCTTCCAGTGCTCTGTCACCCTCATGGGGAAGAAGTTTCTTCTCATATTGATGTGGAACCTTCTGTTTTCCAGCTGACATCCATTGCCCCTTGTCCTATCCCTAGATGAGCAGAGCCTGGCTCCATCCTCCCTTCACACAGCTATTCTCTGTGTCTTAGCTTCTCTAAGCTCAAGAGACCTTAGCTCCCTCAGCCTTTTCCTTGTAAGGTGTTCTACTCCTTTAATTGTTGAAGATTTAAGAGAAACCTGAACTGGTAACATCCATGACTGAATTTAATGAAAATCAGTTAATTTGAGAGAATTTTCGTTAATCAGATTTTTGACTCAGTTTAACTTCTTTAACTTGTGCTGTCATCACTAGTAATTTTTGTTTGCTTTGGCTTTGTTACCTGAGAAAGTTGCCTTTATTCCTGAGAAAGTTATGAGTGGGCTGACCTCACCCTTAATCATTAGTTTATTGTTATGGAATTATAGAATGAATTGTCGATGTTTTTGCTGTCTCTTGCTTCACCTTCACTTGTTCTGGTATTGCAATAATTGTCTTCAGGCTATAACACTTTCAGTGGAGTGCAGATGAATGGACTTTGCCTGACCGCTTAGTGAGGGCAAGGAAATAGCTGTTGCTTGCATTAGCTCATGTATGGGAAACAGCAATACTTGAACATCTTGGGTCTGAGGATTAACTGGAAGCAAATTAAAAAAAAATGGAGATGAGGGAGGACACAGAGTCAGGGGCAGAAGAATCTTTTCTAATACAAAGGTGATGTTTTTTCATTCAGAATCAACTGATGGAATTGGTTAATGGACACATGCAGAAGGCTGAATCTGAGAACTTTAGGGATTGGAGGGGACTTGGTAAGATCATCTAGTCCTATCCACCTGCCAGAGCAGGATCACCTAGACCAGGTCGCACAGGAACGTGCATCTTCACCTCAGACATTTTTGTTAGGTTTGGGTTTGAGAACATAATTTAGTTGGTGCCCCTGATGAGCTTAGCCAGAATTCAGAAGCCATGTAAGATTTTTATGTATGGTGTTTTGCTTCTTTGTGAGACTAGAATAGTTGCAAATAGAAAGGACTGAAATACGCCAGTTAATCCGAAATGACTAGATAGTCGTATGATATGTGAATGGTGGGTCTAAGGAGGATGGAAGCAGGCTCTGCTCAGTGTCATCTAATGATGGGACAAGGGGCAGTGGGTGTGAGCTTGAACATAAGAGGTTCTACATAAATGTGAGAAGGAACTTCTTCCCAGTGAGGGTGACAGAGCACTGGAAGGGACTGCCCAAGGTGGTTGTGGAGTCTCCTTCTCTGGAGATGTTTAAAACCTACCTGGACATGTTCCTGTGCGACTTGATCTAGATGGTTCTGCTGTGGTGGGGGGATTGGACTAGACGATCTTTCGAGGTCCCTTCCAATCCCTAATGTTCTGTGACCCTTTAATAAATTAGAGGCTTGCTCTTGCGTTACCACCAGGTCTAGAAGACTGTTTGATCAAGGAATGTTTACAGAGCAGAGACAAGGAACAGTGCTGATAACTTCACAAAATAAGAACCCTTCTGAAAAGGAATGCACATTTTCAAGAACAGATGGTCTAATGGTAATGGAGACTAACAAATTTTCATTGGCTGGCAGCCATCTTCTAGGTTAGGATCTTGTCTTGAAAGCTCTTGCATAGAGTATACTTCCTTTCTGCAGAATGCTTGATAAAAGGGCAGAATAAATTCTTCATTACAATTTGTTATTCCTGGTCTAAAAACTAAAGTTTCTTTTGATGAAGCCACAAGGTGAGCAGTAGTAAGTCCTCAGCTGTAGGTAGGTTTTGTTGGAGCAACCCATGGCTCTCTGGGGTTTTGTTCTGGTCTCAGTGCTCCAGAATTAGTATGTTGCAGGATGCTTGTCACCCTTTTGATGGAAGGTGGGAAGACTGACTTGGAAACATGCACAAGTCTTGCTTCGAGAATCTCGTTGCTTCTGCAGAAGCAGCAGAATATTTGTGAGACAGATCTTACATAATCCTCCTTCTGTGTGTGTGTGTGTAAACATATTTAACACAGGCCTTTTGTTTCTCGACTGGTTTAAATTTATCCATAGTGTATGTGCAGTGCGGCAGGGGATGGGAGAGAGACAAGTTACAGGATGCATTTCCAATTTCTCCTCTACTCCTGTACCCCAGAACTTGTGGAGACTCATAGCACAAGCAAAACACAGGTGAAATAAACCCCCTGCTTCTCTCTGTACTGTACTCTGCTAGGAGCAAACTGTTTCTTCCTTTAACTAATTGTGATGGTATTGCAGCCCTCTTTCCTAGTTGGGCTGATTCTCCTGTTGCACAGTAGCTGGTAGAAAGGCTTCAAATACAGAATTACTGTGTAAACCTGTGCCATTTTTGACTGGCTGTCAGCATTTAAAGTCTCTAAAGTCTCTCACTAAAGACGACAGAGAAGAACAAAAGTTGGCCTGGATATATGGCATGTGTGTTCTTGTTTAATATCGGAATCCCTGGTATGGCCAGGGAAGCATGCCAGCTTTGGCAGCACAGGGCACAGTTCAGATACTTAAGTACTAAACTAAAAATAACAGGGCTATTTTAGACTGGGACCCAATTAGGGAGAGAATAACTTGTTGCTCTGCAGTCAGTAATCTGAAGAAGCAGGCAGGCTGTAATATGCAAGTAAACTCTGCTGATTTCCTTGTGGAGTTGCCAGTTTTGATGCTACTTTCTCACTGTGTTCCTTAGATACTTTTCCAGAGGTTAAAAAAATAAGTAAATTAAAAAAAAGCCCGTCTCTTAAGGCAAGCTTTGTGTACTCTAGTTCAGATTTTGATACTGCTGTGTTTTTTGCATCATTGCAGCTCCTAATTGTGGTGGCTTAGGGAATTCCTAGAAGGCAAGGGATGGGTAGGCGCGGACCTGTGCTGTATCCTCCCTTCCTGCTGAGCGAGCTATGTCCTATCCTGTACTCACCGTATCATAATACATTTGGGATTGGAAGGACCTCGAAAAGTCATCTAGTCCAATCCTCCTGCCACAGGAGAATCACCTAGACCAAGTGGCACAGGAACATATCCAGGTGGGTTTTAAATGTCTCCAGAGGAGGAAACTCCATAACCTGCCCTGGGCAAGAAGAGAGGCTGGTTTGAAGATGGTTTTCCCCTGGTATGTCAGCAGGAGATGGAGGAGAAGAGGTTGTGGTTCTAGTAATGTGCTGCTGCTACTTGCTTTCCTGGGTCAAAAAGTGCAGTGAAAATAACTTGCATGTTTAAGCACCTGAACAAAGCACTGCATTACACTTCAGTAGGTTCTCTCTGGTTTTGTTTTTGGTCATGATGCTTGCTGTTACCTTCCATTAGATCACTTCATTTCAGTGAAGCCAGTAATCTGGATTTGTCTGTGCACAGATTATATGGGATGGTGGGGAAAGAGCAGGCATACTGCAGCATCTGATTCCTGGCCTCAGGTGGTTATTAATGGGTGGGATATGTACTACGTGTTGTAGTACAAATACTCCAAGAAGGTTAACAGCATTCTGGCGTGGATGAGAAGGCGGGTGGTTAGCAGTGTGAGAGAGGTTCTGCTCCCACTCTACTCTGCCCTGGTGAGAACACATATGGAATATTGTGTCCAATTCTGGACCCCTCACATCCAGGAGGACACAAATGCTGAAGAGAGTCCAGTGCAGAGCCACAACGATGATGGAGTAGAACACCTGCCTTATGAAGAAAAGCTGAGGAAGCTGAGTGTCTTGAGCTTGGAGAAACCAAGACTGAGGGGTGACCTCATTAATGTTTATAAATATGTGAAGGGTGGGTGTCAGGAGAATGGAGCCAGGCTGTGCTCAGTGTCATCTAATGACAGGACAAGAGGCAACGGGTGTGAGCTGGAACACAGGAGGTTCCACATCAATGTGAGAAGGAACTTGTTCCCAGTGAGGGTGACAGAGCACTGGAAGGTGCTGCCCATGGCAGTTGTGCAGTCTCTTGCTCTGGAGACCTTTAAGACATGCCTGGACATGTTCCTGTGTGACTTGGTCTAGGTGATCCTGCTGTGGCAGGGAGATTGGACTAGATGATCTTTCAAGGTCCCTTCCAATCCCTAATGTTCTGAGAAGTGTTTGGTCCCACTTCTCTGGTGCTCATCAGAGTGAGGTTGTGAATTAGGAAATGTTTTATAAAGCCTTATGCTAATGCTGCATTGGATAGACTTATGCTGATGCTCAAGATGAAAGCTAAATGCACCTAAACTTCTATTTTTGTAGATGTCTTTTGAGTGCGCTATTTTGAGAACATGAAAAAGCCAGAATCTTTTTGGTGTTGTGACTCTTGTGCTATTTTGGAAGCAGGTTTTTGTTTTATTCAAAATAAGCAGATAAGAGGCATTCAAGGCTTTTTTTTGGTTCAGGTATCGTAACTTTCAGTACAGCTCTGGGCTTAGGTTTTGATTTTGGTAGGAATTTTTTCAGATTTGCACAGGTGGATTCAAGGTCTTCAAAGTCATAGGTTTGAATTTGTCTTGGCCTGAAATGCAAAGGTGGAGGCTTCGCATTTGCAGTATTGTGTTCAGTTCTGGCCCCTTGACTTCAAGAAGGACACAGAACTGCTGGAGAGTCCAATGTAGAGCCACAGAGATGATGAAGTAGAACACCTCCCTGAATGAGGAAAGGCTGAGGGAGATGAGTCTCTAGCTTGGAAAAAAGACTAAGGGTGACCACATTAGTGTTGATAAATATATAAAGGGTGGGTGTCAGGAGGATGGAGCCAGGCTCTTCTCAGTGTCATATAATGATAGGACAAGGGTCAATGGATGTCAACTGGATCAGAGAAGGTTCCACATCAATACAAGAAGGAACTTCTTCTTGATGAGTGTGACAGAGCACTGGAAGGGGCTGCCCAGGGTGGTTGTGCAGTCTCCTTCTCTGGAGACGTTTAGAACCTGCCTGGACTGCTCCTGTGTGACTGGATCTAGGTGATCCTGCTTTGGCAGGGGGTTTGAACTGAATGATCTTTCAAAATCCCTTCCAATCCCTAATGTTCTGTGATTCTTAGATGTCCATTCTAAGAATTACACCTTTGATTTTCAGTATTGAAAGGTATCTCAACCAGAATGCAGTGAATTCTCATGGAAATAGTGACGGGGCAAAGTGGAGAAGTGGCTCACGGTTTATGTTGTAAAGAGCAAGCATTTAGGCTTGTGCTTGTCAACTTGCAAGTTACATATATTCTATCTTCTTCAGACTGCAGCAGCCTGGGGGAATTGCTGCTGTAAGTACATGTTACACAGGGGGTGCCTAGCAACTGTAGTTTTAGGTCTGTGCCAAACTGTTAAAGGTACAAATCTGTTAAAAGGATGCAGTGTTTTCTGGAGCAGGCGGTGCTGCTGAAGTTGTGCTTGGGCACCTCTGTGTTGGGGCTGTTCCTCCAGCTCACCTTCACCACCCCTGTTAGGTTAAGGTCAGTGCCCACAGCCAGGAATATTAATTGTAAAAAATGTACTGAGTTTCTTCTCAGTGGCAAAATCAGTTAATGTGAAAGAGCTATGTTAATGAGGCTAGCTGAGGGTCAGGTATCCCTGTTCTGCTGTCTGTGGTGGAAGACATGATCTGGGACCAGCAGAGGTCATGGCTCAAACTCATCTTGTGCTAATGACTCTGCTTGGGGCCTGCTGAGCGACCTCAAAATGCTTTCTGGATGTCTCTGTTTGCAAATGGAGTTGGTACACAGCTCCTTTGGACTCAAAGGCCAACGATCTACTGAAGGGTGAGCATCTCTTTAGCTGTTCCTCTCAGTGCACATAGCTGTGATGGGTCAGCCCATAGACTAACCAAGAGAAGTCTTTATGTCTCTGGGCCCCTGGTAGCTAGGTAAAAAGCCTGCAGGGAGTTGTCTTCTGCTTCATGACAAGCTGTGCCACACTTCTTAGGGAAGTGGATTATTATAATCTTCAACCCCTCGATAGCTTTCTCTAGTGCTCTGTCTAAATTATTACTACTTTAACACACTGATATGTTCAATCGCCTCACAGAAATGTATGTTTCTGTTGCAATTCAGATCTCTTACACACCCCTTTCTTTTTAGAAGGAGTGGTCATGCACTGAGCCCTTTGTGCGTGTCCTTTATCATTGACTAAATGTTTGTTGTCTTTTTCCTCAGCTGCATGTCTTCTGCGTGCTGAATGGTCCAGGTCTGTTGGTTTCTGCTTTACAAATTCCTCATCTCTGTACTCTCTGTTTTAACCTTGTAGAGTATAACAGCCCGTAGTCTTCAAGAAGTGGGTGTGCCTTGGGTTTAATGACTTGTCATGATTCTGCTTGGCTTGTGGCAGTTCCATAATTCTTAATGTATTTCCATGTGGAGCGTTGTCTCCTTTTTTTTCCTCCAAAGATGGTACTTTGAAGCAAGACATCAGACTCTTAACATGTCTTTCAGCAGTACTGACAGGCAGAGGTATTATTCTCTTTGCAAGTCTGCTTACATTTGTGGAGGTTAAATGAATGTGCCCTTTTGGATGCCAGTATGCTTATGATCGTAGGTCCTTGTGCTGCGCTTTGTGTGAAGCTCCAGCCCTGACTGAACACTTCATATTGCTTATGAAGTCTGCTGATTTTGTGCCACCACTCTGTTACATTGAAAAAAAATTGCCATTAGCTACAGTCATCACAGAATTGCACAACATTATGCATTGGAAGGGACCTCGAAAGATCGTCCAATCCAGTCTCTCTGCCACAGCAGGACCACCTAGACCAAGTCACACAGGAACATGTCTAGGTGGGTTTTAAACGTCTCCAGAGCAAGAGATTCCGCAACCGCCCTGGGCAGCACCTTCCAGTGCTCTGGCACTCTCAGTGGGAACAAGTTCCTTCTCACATTGATGTGGAACCTCCTGTGTTCCAGCTCACACCCATTGCCTCTTGTCCTGTCATTAGGTGACACTGAGCACAGCCTGGCTACATTCTCCTGACACCCACCCTTCACATATTTATAAACATTAGTGAGGTTACCCCTCAGTCTCCTTTGCTCCAAGCTAAAGAGACCTAGCTCCCTCAGCCTTTCCATAGAAGGGAGATGTTCTACTCACTTCTGCATCTTTGTAGCTCTGCACTGGACTCTCTCCAGCGGTTCTGTGTCCTTCTGGAACTGGGGGCCCCACGGCTGGACCAGATTTTCCAGATGTGGTCTCACCAGGGCAGAGTAGAACCTCTCTCAATCTGCTAACCACCCACCTTCACATCCACTGCAGGATGTCATTGGCCTTCTTGGCCACAAGAGCACATTGCTGGCTTGTGCTCATCCTGCTGTCCACTCTGGAGATTCTCTGTATGAAAAAAATGCTCTGTGTTCTCCTACCTTTAATTGTTACCCTTTAGTTGGGTGTGAAGCAGGGAATCGCTCCTGCAGCTACAGTAGCTCAGGTCCTTTTCAGATTCCCTGATTACAGATAATGCTCAAATGTGCCTTTGTCCACACAGTATCATAAACCTTGTTAGCACTGAGTCGTAATGTCTTCAAAAGTTGTGCCTACTGTTCCTCATGCCATCTTATCTATTGCTTATGTTTACACTATTTTTATCTACTTCTTTCTGTAAAGAAGTAATTCTCTGATTTTTCAATGTTTGAGATTTGCCTTGAATTCACTTCTGAGAACTTAAGATCTTCTATGCTGTGTCTGAATCACTGTACAAGTGACAGGCCATATACAGCAGTTAGTGGCTTGGCAGTTTGAAGAAGTCTTGGCTGAATTCTTTCCAGCCTATCAACTTGTTACTGCCTTCTAATGTTTCTCTTAAAATGTTGGACATCAGTTTAGATGTCTAGTGGTGTCTAGTAAACTTTTGGAACTTGGCTTACTGTTACTTCTGTAGGGAGTAAACATAACATGTCCCAAGGAACTGAACGGAAAAGTGCTCCTTTTCCTCCTGTCAAGAAACATTGAAGATAAAAAGGACCTGGGGGTTCTAATTCACAGGAAGCTGAATATGAGCCAGCAATGTGCCCAGATGGCCAAGAAGGCCAATGGCATCCTGGCCTGGATTAGAAACTGTGTGGTCAGAAGGAGCAGGGAGGTGATTGTCCCCCTTGTACTAAACAATGGTGAGGCCGCACCTTGAGTACTGGGTCCAGTTTTGGGCACCTCAGTACAAGAGAGACATTGAGGTGCTGGAGCAAGTGCAGAGGAGGGCAACAAAGCTGGTGAAGGGCCTGGAGAATATATCTGATGAGGAGAGATTGAGAGAGTTGGGGCTGTTTAGTTTGAGGAAGAGGAGGCTAAGGGGAGACCTCATTGCTCTCTACAGCTAATTGAGAGGACACTGTAGAAATGTTGGTGCTGGTCTCTTCTCACAGGTAATTAGTGACAGAACCAGAGGGAAGGGTTTCAAGCTCCAACCAGGGAAGTTTAGTATTGGACATCAGGAAAAAATTCTTCATGGCAATAGTGGTCAGGCACTGGAATGAGTTGCCCAAGATGGTGGTTGAGTCCTTATCCCTGAGTGAGTTTAAAAGATGCTTAGATGTAGTGTTTAGGTGTGAACTTGCAGAGTAGGTTTGATGGTTGGACTTGATGATCCCAAGTGTCTTTTCCAACTTGAGTGATTCTTTGCTTCAATATTTGCATCTAAGGTGGATTGAAACCTTCACGATGTTTTAATCCAAGGTGAATTTTAAGGTGAAAAGGGGGAAACCAGTTTACCAATGAACTGATAGCAAATGCTGTTCTAGTCTGGTGTTGGGGTGCAGCCTCATGTCTGAGTTCTCTGGGTATTTGTTTGAATGTAACCATAAACATTAAACTGATTGTGTGGGCTTTTGCCTTTGCTTGTGGGTTGTGCCTGTTGCAGCATCAGTACATTATGTGTTTCATTCGTGAACTCTAGTGTCCTTCCACTGAGTTGCCTGTTCTCAGGTTACTGGGACACCAAGTTAACATCTTTGAGTAAGGCTTAGCAGAGCAGTGTCTGAGGAATGCACTCCTTGGTTAGCAAACTTAGTCTCCTGTCTGCGGCAGAACTTGGAATACAAATTCCCACGCCTGACCAAGAGGTCCCAGGCAAACCTCTTGCTAGCAAAGGAGCAGCCCTGGGAAGCTCTCGCATATCTTTTGCAGCATTCCTAGGGCATAATTAAATGCTGCTTTCTTGTCCAGTCTGAGAACTTGTTTATGAAACCTAATACTGCTCTGTGAAACTCAATGCTCGGCCTTTTAATTCTACAGTTAGGTGGACAGGGGGCTTGGTATTATCAGCTGTTTAAGGCCTTGGGAACTCTAAATATGGCACTTCCTTGACTGGCACTTGAGAGCTTCACCATTTTCTGAGGAGGGGAAACAAATCTCAGGGTCATGGTGCAACCCTGGGGCAGATACATCTTCCAAAAAATAAATAAACCAGCTGAGTCATTTGTGCATTCTTTCTTCCATGCTGCTGGTCAATGCCCTTACTCTTGTGTATCACCCAGGAGGGAGGAGGCAGACAGCATTGCCTCTTATTACTCATACCCTGCAGGACACTATCTTGTGCCCAAAATACGGGTGGTGTCTGGCTGTCTTCTCTTCATGGGAAAGATTAACAACAATTAAGGTCAACAATTAAGGTTGTGAAAACCTTCGAATAACTCCAACATCTGCTCTTATACTAGAATAAATAAAAAAAAGCTGGAGCTCTAATTGCCAACAGAGTACTTGCTCGTATCTGGTTGGTAATTGTGGGCTTGTAAAATCCATATTGGTAACTGGTCCCTTACTGACCATCGTGGATGACTGGTGCAAGTAGTGATTTGGCCAAGAGCTTTGTGCTCAGACTGAGATTGCAGGATGCAAAGTCGGAATGGTGTCTAAAATACAGGGCAGGATGAACCTTGCCATGGCAGTGGTGGGCAAGTGGCTCCCATGGCAGCTGTAAGGTGTAGTCAGCCACTTGCCTCAGACATAGCAGTTGGCACCCTGAACTTTGCAGTCACAGAATCACTGTGGTTGGAAAAGACCCCTGGGTCATTAAGTCCCACCATCTACCCAACTTACAAGTTTGCCCCTAAATCACATCCCTCAACACCTCATCCAAATAATCTTTAAACACAGCCAGGAATGGCGACTCAACCACCTCCCTGGGAAGCCCATGCCAGGGCCTGACCATCCTTTCTATGAAAAAATTCTTCCTAAGATGAAGTCTAAACCTACCTTGTTATAACTTGAAGCCACTTCCTCTTGTTCTATCACTAATTGCTTGTGAGAAGAGACCAGCATCAACCTCTCCACAATGTCCTTTCAGGTAGTGGTGGAGAGTGATGAGGTCTCCTCTCAGTCCATTCCAATATCAAATAAAACCAGTTTCCCTAAATTGTTGACTCTACGTGGTTTTACTCTTGCTTTGAGACACGTTTGTTGAGTGATTTACTATGTCTCATTGGACTGTTCTTTTTTTCTGTAAGCTCCTTGAATTTCATGGCAAGAGAAAGTCTGACTGTGTTCTGAGATGGCTATTGAGTCAACACTGGAAATAGTTGACTTCCAGTGCACATGGGCTTTTGCCAATACATCAGGAAACATTTACAAATGTAAGAGAATCTCCTGAATGTCAGTGCAGAAGCATTTGTTCAAGTAAAAGCCATTTGGGTATAAAGATTCTTTTTAAAATGAATGGAATAGAATATTTCAGTTGGAAGGGAACAGCAGTGATCGTCTAGTCCAACTGCCTGACCAGTTCTAGGCTGACAAGATGTCTTACTGAAGACATTGTTCAGAATTGCACAGAACGTTAGAGATTGGAAGTAACCTCAAAAGATCATGTAGTCTGCTCCTCCTGACAGAGCAGGATCACCTAGATCAAGCTGCACAGGAACATGTCCAGGTGGGTTTTAAACATCTCCAGAGAAGGAGACTCCACAACCGCCCTGGGCAGCCCCTTCCAGTGCTCTGTCACCCTCATCAAGAAGAAGTTCCTTCTCGTATTCATGTGGAACCTCCTCTGTTCCAGTGTACACCCATTGCCCCTTGTCTTATCATAGGGTGCCACTGAGCAGAGCTTGTCTTCATCCTCCTGACACCCTTGATATTCAGATGGCCTGGTTCCTTTTTTGCTCAGTAGTTCTCCTTCCCTGTCATGAAGTTTAAGGAGTAGAACAAGGGAGGGCTGAGGGAGCTGGGTCTCTTCAGCTTGGAGAAAAGGAGGCTGAGGAGTGACCTCACTTGTGTTCATAAATATGTGAAGGGTGGGTGTCAGGAAGATTGACCCAGACTCTGCTCAGTATCATCTAATCATAGAACAAGGGGCAGTGGGTGTAAGCTGGAAAAAGGAGGTTCCACATCAGTATGAGAAGGAACTTCTTCCCAGTCAGGGTGACAGAGCACTGGAAGGTGCTGTCAAGGAGAGTTGTGGAGTCTCTTTCTCTGGAGACATTTAACACCTGCCTGGATATGTTTCTGTGTGACTTGATCCAGGGGATTCTGCTGTGGCAGGGGGATTGTACTGGCTGATCTTTTGAGGGCCCTTCCAATCCTTAATGTTCTATGATTCTATAGGTAAAGGTTTACTACTGTGCATTTTTTAGCTGCAGAATTTGTCTGGCCAATGCTGGTACTCACAATTGGGGGGGAAACTGTACCCGTGTTACTCCTGCTGCTTGTAGGGAGAAAGTTCCCACCATGGGGGTGTCTTGGGGAGAGATCCCACTATGAGGGTTTAATGCTTTAGCTAATTTGAGTGTTTCCTGTATAAAAGTTTGAAGTTTGGCTTAAAAAATGTTTTGAGGCCTTTCTTCTAAGTTGTTTATTGCCTGCAGATGTGTAAGTGATTTGGTTAAACCTTCCCTTTGTGTCTGATGCTTTAGATGGGAGCTCTTAGTTGAAATGTGGTCAGGGTCTCAGACCTATGACTTTGGCGAGCCAGGTGGTGTGCAGGGACCCCTAACATGCTAAGCTACAGCTGTGGCCACTACAGAGGGTGTCATGGGAGGGAAAAGAACCTTGGAACAGTACCAGAGGATGTGTCTGTGCATCTGTCCTATTCACAGATGGGGGGAGTCTGAGAGTCCAGAGGTTCATCTAGGGGACCTTATAGCTGCCTTCCAGTACCTGAAGGGATCCTACAGGAAGGCTGAAGAGGGATTTTTTTGCAAGGGAATCTAGTGATAGGATAAGGAAAAATGGTTTGAAACTGAAGGAGAGAAGGTTTAGACTAGATCTTAGGAAGACGTTCAGTCCAGGGGTTGAAAGACTCTGGAATCAATCGCTTGGAAAGTCTGTGGCTGCCCCCTCTCTGGAGGTGTTAAAGGCCAGGTTGGATCAGACTTTGAACAGCAACCAAGTGTAGTTGAGAGGTGTCACTGCCCATGGCAGGGTGTTGGAGTAGATGGTATCTGAGGTCCCTTCCAACTTGAGCCATTCTATGATTCCAAGGAGTCCCAGTGAGACACACCAGAGTGTTGGACGATGTATTCTTGCACTTCAGCAGAAGCAGAGTATTAAAGGCTGTACTTGTTGCTTATGAGACAACACTGGGAGGTTTACCAACTGGCAGCTTCTGTAGGAACCACAGCCATCTATCTGCCCTGCCACAGAGAGGAGTGCTTCTTCCATGCACAGGAGCCTGCTGAAACCTGAGTCTTGAGAGGGATCCAGCTTCGGTGAACTTCTGTCTGGTGTTTTAGATGGAAGTGTTTTGATTTTGTATAACAAAGAGGTTCACTTGGTCTAGGTGGTCCTGTGCTGGCAGAGGGATTGGACTGGATGGTCTTTCTAGGTCCCTTCCAATCCCCTAATGGTCTGTGATTTTGTGATTTGAAGAAAGGGGAATATTACGAGCCAAGCACTGCTGAGATCTGTAAGCATTGAGCCTTACATGGAGGAAACATTAACTTTCTTCCAATGATGAAGTAGTACAAAAAGCTGTGGTTAGTAGTTGTATAAAGTAGTGAATGTGCGAGACCATCTCTTCGTGCAGATCTGAGTTTGTATAAAACAGTGCTGCTAATTACTAAGGCTGAAATAGAAGCCATTTTAGAATCATAGAATCATTAGGGATTGGAAGGGACCTAGAAAGACCATCCAGTCCTCTCTGCATGGAGCTTCTTTGCTTTTCAGTTAAAGGTGTTTAATTACACTGTGAAGAGAAACACAGGAATCCCAGAACATTAGGGATTGCAGATGATCTCGAAAGATCATCTGGTCCAATTCCTGTGCCACAACAGGATCTCCTAGATCAAGTCACACAGGACCATATCCAGGTGGGTTTTAAATGTTTCCGGAGAAGGAAACTCTGCAACCTCCGTGGGCAGCCCCTTCCAGTGCTCTGTTACCCTCAATACGAAGCATTTCCTTCTCATCCTTATGTGGAACCTCCTATGTTCCAGCTTACACCCATTCCCCCTTGTCCTAACATTAGATGACACTGTGAGAAAATACTGGCTCCATCTTCCTGACACCTACCCTTCACATATTTATGAACACAAGTGAGGTCACTCCTCAGTCTCCTTTTCTCCAAGCTAAAGAGACCCAGCTCCCTCAGCCTTTCCTCATCAGGGAGGTGTTCTACTTCCTTAATCGTCTCTGTGGCTCTGTGCTTGACTCTCTCCAGCAGTTCTGTGTCCTTCTTGAACTAAGGGGCTCAGAACTGGACACAATATTCCAGATGTGGTCTTACCAGGGCAGAGTAGAGGGGGGAGCAGAACCTCTCTCCATCTGCTAACCATCTCCCTTCTGATCTACTTCAGGATACCACTGGCCTTCTTGGCTGTAAGGGCCCATTGCTGACTCGTGATCATCCTGCTGCCCACTGAAGGGAGAGAACTTTTTCAAAGAGCAAAGCAAGAGCAGAATCTCTGCCTCAAACAGCAAAGGAAATTTGGGGAACAAAACAGCTAGTTTGGTTAAAATTAATTTTTTTTTATGAGGCAGAACATTGACAAAGCTGAGTTCTGCCATGTTGGCTGATGTTCTCTTTTGCATTCTGTACTGATGCTGAAGAATCTCTTCATCTGCTTGTGGCACTCACATAGCATATGTGCACGTGTATATAATGTATGTGTATGTACACATTTGGGGAAATGCAATCCTCAGCGCTGCTGGGAGAAGCTGAAGCTGTGTCAGTATAGACTTCTGCAGTACAGAGATGAAAACTCCGAGGTTTCTGTGGGACTGCGTTGGCAGGATTGTCAGTCTTAGCCAGAGGTGTGGAGAAGTTGGAGTTGGTGCTGTACATTGGGGGTGATTCGTCTGGCTGGACATTCCTCTTTAGACCACGGATGTTTACAGCTGGGGCAGTCTTCCTTTCGTGGTCAGTGGAGAGAACTGGTTGCACCAGTGGTGTGCTTCACTCAGTCATGTAGGTTGGAATGGGTCTCTTGACATCTAGTCCAAACTGCAGTCTTCTCTGACTTGTAGTTAGCTGCCATGGAATGAGATGAGCTGCATGTAAGGGGGAGCTTGTGTCCCCTCACTGACTGCTGGGACACCATAGAGTTCTACATTTTCCTGGGACCCTGTACCCATTACCACTACAGAAATTACGTACCTTCCATCACAAAGTGTGTAACAGAGCTGTTACCCTTTGTGGCCTGGCAGCTGGAGTGTTCCTGTAGGCAGTGGACTGTAGACCTGAAAGCCAGTGTTGTGTATGGCTTTTTCCTCCTTTCTTAGCTGCCAGTGCTAACTGGACTTAACCTTGGGCATAGAAGAATGCAGATGGTATGTGCGTGGGGGTTGCAGGCTTGGAGTAAAGGCCTTTTTTGAGTCCAAATACATTCACAGAATCACAGAATATTAGGGACTGGAAGGCACCTCAAAAGATCCTGTAGTCTGCTCCTCCTGACAGAGCAGGATCACCTAGATCAAGTTGCACAGGAGCATATCCAGATGAGTTATAAACGTCTCCAGAGAAGGAGACTCCACAACTGCCCTGGGAAGCCCCTTCCAATGCTCTGTCACCCTCACTGGGAAGAAGTTCCTTCTCAGATTGATGTGGAACTTCTAAGCTCACAACCATTGCCCCTTGTCCCATCATTAGAAGACGCTGAGAAGAGCCCGCTCCATCTTTCTGACACCCACCCTTCACAGATTTATCAACATTAATTATACCACCCCTCAGTCTTTTTTTCTCCAAGCTAAAGAGACCCAGCTCCCTCAGCCTTTCTTCATCAGGGAGGTGTTCTGCTCCCTTCATCATCTTTGTGGCGCTGCGCTGGACTTTCTCCAGTAGTTCTGTGTCCTTCTTGAACTAAGGGGCTCAGAACTGGACAGAATATTCCAGATGTGGTCTCACCAGGGCAGAGTAGAAGGGGAAGGAGAACATCTTGTGATCTGCTAACCATCCCCTTTCTGATCCACGTTGGTACATAGCAAAGACACTCAAGCTGAGTCTGTAGCCTACACTTTTTGAGAACAACTGTTTCCCTTCAGCAGCTCTGTAGTCTGAAGGTTAACTAGGGATGTTTCTCATTTAATTTCTAGTTAACCTTCAGCGCTGGTCATCTTCACTGTTTCTTGCTTCTGTTATATAGTCTTATAAGATCTGAACCAACAGATTTCCTGTATGGCACTCTGAAAGAACAGGGAAGTAGCTCCTTCTGTAGGTGGCTTGGCAAAATCTTCAAGTCAGGCAATTGGCCTGCTACCCAGCCTTCGATATGTAATGTGTGGGTGCTGCCAAAATACCATTCTAATTAACCTGACAGAGGCTGTGAAGCCTGGGTGGTATTACCTCAGTTTTCTTTCCTGTGCTTTCCAACAGTGTGTTTTGAAAGGACTGATGAAAGCTGTGACACTTGCAACCTCACTAGAGTCTTCATTAAGCCATTTTAGTGACCCTGTGACCTTCACGATCAAGAGGAGGAGTATACTTTCTTCCCTCTGCAGATACTGTCAATAGCCATAAATAAATGTAGACTAATGCACATGGATCATGTGCTGAGTTGGCTAGACTTCAGCTTTCTGTTGAACGTTAACACATTGGCCCTTCTACAAAATATTAACCTATCCTCTAAGTTTATTTTCTGTTTTGTTTACACTCACTTGGAAAAGCTTTGCCCTGTTGGTCCCAGGGTGATGTATTTGCAAGTAGGTCAACACACTGGCTTCTGAGATTTCAGCTTGAAGCTGTTTTTCAAGGGCTGAAAAGCATGAGCTGGAGAGCAACTTTTTACTAGGGCATCTAGTGATTGGGCAAGGGGGATGGTTTCAAACTAGAAGAGGGGAGAGTAGATTTGATTTCAGGACGAGAGTCCTCCCAGTGAGAGTGCTGAGGCACTGAACCTTGTGTCTGGAGAGACTGTGGCTGTTCTATCCATGGAAGTGTTCAAGGCCGGGTTGGATGGGGCTCTGGGCAACCTGGTCTGGTGAGAGGTGTCCCTGCATTTTATGCAGGGTTACAGAGTCAAAGAACATTAGGGATTGGAAGGGACTTCAAAAGATCATTTTTTTGCAGTGGTCATGCCATCACTGTAGAGAGTGATGAGGTCTCCCCTCAGCCTCCTCTTCCTCAAATTAAACAGCCCCAACTCTCTCAATCTCTCCTCATCAGATTTATTCTACAGGCTCTTCTCCAGCTTTGTTGCCCTCCTCTGCACTTGTTCCAGCACCTCAATATCTTCCTTGTAATGAGGTGCCAAACTTTTGAGGACAAGAGAGACTTAAGGAGGAATGTGGATGGTCTTGATCATAGAATCATTAGGGATTGGAAGGGACCTTGAAAGATCACCTAGTCCAATGCCCCTACAACAGCAGGATCACCTAGACCAAGTCCCACAGGAACATATCCAGGCAGGTTTTAAACATCTCTGATGAGGGAGACTCGACGACCCCTCTGGCAGCCCCTTTCAGTGCTCTGTCACCCTCATTGTGAAGAAGTTCCTTCTGATATTGATGCGGAACCTCCTATGTTCCAGCTTACAACCCCTTGTCCTATCACTAGATGACATTGAGAAAAGCCTGGCTCCATCCTCCTGACACCCACCTTTCAAATATTTGTAGACATTAATGAGGTCACCCCTCAGTCTCTTCCAAGCTAAAGAGACCCAGCTCCCTCAGCCTTTCCTCTTAAGGGAGGTGCTCCACCTCCTTCATCATCCTCGTTTCCCTACACTGGACTCCCTCTAGCAGCTCTGTGTTGATAGACATTTAAAACCCACCTGGATACATTCCTGTGTGACTTGGTCTAGGTGATCCTTCTGTGGCAGGGGGATTGGACTTAGATGATCCCTTTCAACCCCTAATGATTCTGTGTTTCTGTGATATCTGCCTATGGCTTTTTGTGTATTAAGTGAGTATTAGCTTTCAGTTAGCAGGTTCAGGGGGAAGTTTTACTGAGCTCCCTGCAAAAATCTTACGGGGAAGGGCACTTGTAAAAAGCATCCAAGCAGAGAAAACCAGGCTGTGAATAAGTGATTGAGTTGGATCATTTTGATGAAATGGATTTAAAATGTTTGAAAAACTGATCCTGAAGTATCATGTGATAAAGTGCCTTCTAGAAAATACAACTTAATATTGGAAGACATTGTTTTTCCCTTCCAATCTGAAATCATGCGTGATTCTGTGGATCTAGGGGATCCTGCTGTGTCAGGGAGATTGGACTGGATGATCTTTCGAGGTCCCTTTCCATTGGTAATGTTCTGTGATTCTGTGACAAGGGAAAATTTCTGTACTTTGGTGGGCTAGGTGAAAAGTAAAAAGTTCTTGCCTTGGGACTTTATTCTTGGTGTCAGTGAAGCTGCCCTGTCAAGGAGGTGAACATGAATTCGCAAGCTATGAGTCTTAAGCCTTTTCAAAATTTTTAGGCAGCTTCAGGAAACTAAAAAATGCTGAAATGTGTGTATTTTATTTCATTTTCTTTGGCAAGACTTTGAAGTGGGATGGCATCAGTTCTTCTGTGATTCTTCTGAAGTATGTATCTGTTTTGGCTTTCAAAAGCCTGAATTGCTGTTGCCAAGTTTCTTCACTTTCTGGCAAAATTACAATGGCAAATGGCTTCCTTTACAAGGTGTAATATTTAGACTAACAGCTTTGCAATTAAGAATGGCAAAGAGAATTATATTCCCTTTTTGTTATGAGACCAGATTTTTCAGCATGGAATCGTGGGAGTGTTTGGACGTAACTGAAACGCTTTTGATTGATGATTGATATTTTGAACTGCACTTTGCGTTTTAGCGTGCAACACTCACTTGAAATTTCAACTAGAACAATGCTTTGTTTTCAAAGATGTTCACGTATTGCTCTAGTTAGGCAGTTGCTTCACATCATAGACTTGCAAATGCCTTTTGGGTACACGTGTTGAACAAAATGTGTGCAACTCACGCAAGTAGAGTGGGAAGGAGTTGAGAAATGGGCAAGTATTCCTGAATTTTGGAGGTGTTGAGGTATCTGGTTTAAGGGTGAATTTGTAA
Source organism: Rhinopomastus cyanomelas (assembly GCA_013400115.1). Taxonomy (NCBI): domain Eukaryota; kingdom Metazoa; phylum Chordata; class Aves; order Bucerotiformes; family Rhinopomastidae; genus Rhinopomastus; species Rhinopomastus cyanomelas. The sequence goes on from VXBP01008537.1 coordinate 341,767, forward strand.
GGTAGAGTAGATGGTTGGACTTTGTGATCCCAGGGGTCTTTTCCAACCAGAATGATTCTGAGATACTGTTTGCGGCTAATCTCAGCAGGCTATCAGGACGTCAGTGATGGTGCCATTCATCTTTTGGCACCGGAGAGCTTTCTGGAGCATCTGGAGAGGTGATTTGGACATGTAAGAACTTGCTTGAAGGGAAGTTGCTCAAGTATGAGTTCTCACCTCTCTTATGAGGAAAGGCTGAGAGAGCTGGGTCTCTTGAGCTTGCAGAAAAGGAGACTTGAGAGGTGATCTCATTAATGTTGATAAATATGTGAAAGGTGGGTGTCAGGAGGATGGAGCCAGGTGCTGCTTTGTGTTATCCAATGATAGGGCAAGGGGAAATGGGTGTCAGCTGGAACAAAGGAGTTTCCATATCAATATGAGAAGGAACTTGTTCCTGGTAAAGATGACAGGGCACTGGAAGGTGCTGCCCAGGGGTGTTGTGCAGTCTCCTTCTCTGGAGATGTTTAAAACCCACCTGGATATGTTCCTGTGTGATTTGGTCTAGGTGACCCTGTTGTATTCTAGTATGACTTGGTCTAGGTTGTCCTGCCATGGCAGGAGGCTTGGACTAGATGTTTTTTTAGGGTTCCTTCCAGTCCCTAATGTTCTGTGATTCTGTCATTAGTTTTGGGAAAATGGAGACTTGGGGCTGGAGAGGACATTTGGAAATGGAGTGAGGAGCAAGTATGTGTTTGGAGATGTTTAAAATGAAGAAATAGACAAGAAAAGGTCTGAGATGATGGATCCAGTCCTCTGAATGCCTAACAGAGCATGGTTGTGGTGTTTATTTTGCAGGAAGCTGCCAGTATGGGTTTGAAGTCAATCTTTTGGTTGTGTGTGTTTGGCAGTCTGCACTGATGAGCTTTTGAGTCGTACTGACCAAATGATCGCCTTGGGTGGTGGAGAATGTCTTCAGTTTTGTACACTGAAAGAAGTCTCTACCTCAAACCACCAAAAGAGAGATGATAACGAATTCTTAGACATACCAATTCCTCAAGCAGTGATGGGGTCTGTTAGCAACTGCATGTGCTGCCAATAGTATTTTAGGATCCTGGGCTTCGTGCTCCAGCCAGCTATGGGATCTGGGGCAACTTGCCTTCAAGCCCATGTGGTCAGGCTTCCTTTTTGCAAGTACCTGTGTGGATTGTGTTCTTGCATGGAAAAGCACATCTGGGTCTCCAGGGTTTAAATGCATCTGAGGTCACTGATAGCTCTCAGGTCTTTCAATTACACGAAAACTTGAGTATTATGTCCACTTTTGGGCACCTCAGTACAAGAGAGATGTGGAGATGCTGGAGCAGGTGCACAGGAGGGCAAATAAGCTTGTGAAGGGCCTGGAGAATAAATCTTACAAGGAAAGACTGAAAGAGCTGGGGATCTTTAGTTTGAAGAAGCGGAGGCTGAGAGGAGACCTCATCACTCTCTACAACTACCTGAAAGGACGTTGGATGTGGTTTAGGGGTGAACTTGTAGCTGGTTGTACTAGATGATCCCAGGGTCTCTTCCAACCAGAGTGACTGTGATGCTGTGAAAGCAAATTGGCATACCTCATGCTGCTCATGCCCAAACCTCGGTGCCTTTGTAATGATGACAGTAGAAGCATGCTAATAAAGAAAGGTATTTGTCTTCCTCATGCCCTCTGTTAATGGACAGCGTTGCTGAATGAATCCGTTTAACTACATTCTCTTGAAGCTATTTCATATCTATATATGTATGTGTGATATATACACACACACACTTGCAGAAAAGTCTAAATCACTTCCCTAGAGGCTGTGAAGTTGGGATCCTGGAGCTGGATGGGTAGACACTTGAGAACTTGCAGGTTGTTCTTTGCTTGGAGCAACAAGTCAGGGTCTTATTTTTAGCTCCAATTCTTCAAGATGTTAAATCATAAGCCAGCAGAGTTCACCTAGACAGTCTTACTTGTTGTTAATCAGACTCCGACAACAGTTCTGCCGGTGGCTTAGGGGAGCATATGATATGAACTCCATTGTTTTAAGACTTCTTTCTAATTTTCGTTAAAAGTACAAGATTGGTGTGAAGAAGAATGAGGTTGTGACACAGAGTGATGTGTGGAAAAGTAAAGGATATGTAAAACAAATTTTTGACCTGTGTGTTAAAGTTGAGGTCCTGGAGGAAGGTCTTCAAGTAGGTCAAAATGTAAAGCTATGTTGAAGCCTTTTCTCCTTCCCTCTTCTGCAGTATCATAGAATCACAGAACCATCAGGGATTGGAAAGGACCTCTAAAGATCATCCAGTACAATCCCCCTGCCGCAGAAGGATCACCTAGACCAAGTCACACAAGAACAAGTCCAGGCGGTTTTAAATCTCTCCAAAGAAGGAGACTCCACAACTCCCCTGGGTAGCACCTTGCAGTGCTCTGTCACCCTCATTGGGAAGAAGTTTCTTCCCATATTGATATGGAACCTCTGTTCCAGCATACATCCATTGCCCCTTTTCCTATCATTAGATGCCACTGATCAGCACCTGGCTCCATCCTCCTGATGACCACCATTCACATATTTATCAATATTAATGAGGTCACCCCTCAGTCTCTCTTTCTCCAAGCTCTAGACACAGCTCTCTCAGCCTTTCCTCATAAGAGAGGTGTTAGTTCCCTCCTTGAAGGCAGAACATTGCAGAAGATAAATAGTGAAATACCTGGTCTTGAAAGAGAATAGTATTCAACAGATTTGTTAGATTGCCTTTCATAAAAGAGCATAACTCCGCTTTTCAAGAGCTCTGGAGCTCATTTTGCAGCTTTGCCAGGTTAAAATCTCTTTTCCCCTTCCTCCTGTTCCTAACTAATCTTCAAGCAAATACATTTTAAAAATTATTTTTCTCTTGAATTTAAAGACTTTGACAGATGGCACATGTAGAACCTGGAAAACTTCCTGGATTGGCACAGTGACCATAGCCCTGCCATCTCTCTGTTACCGTATCTGTAGGTGCGTAGGCTGTGTGCTCTTCCAGAGAGCTCGGCAAGATCCTGTTTCCTATGCTGGTAAGCTGCAGCGAGCAAGCAATGAATCCAAAAAGCCTACCTGGTGACAGGCTTAATTTATGGTTGAGACCGAGCTTAGTCTACTGATTAGGTGGGTAATTTGATTATGACTAGGAACAACTCATTTGGAGCATGGGTACTCTTGAGGCTGCATTCCTGCAGTGTTTCTATGAGAGATGAACGTCAGTCCTTGCTAGATGGTGCGAGTTGGCTTTACACTTTGCAGAGTCTGAGATGTCAAAGCAGAGGAGGGCAAATAAGGTAGCAAAGGGTCTAGAGGGAAAAAAATCTTACGAGAAAAGACTGAAAGAGCTGGGGCTCTTCAATTTGAAGAACAGGAGGCTGAGAGGAGACCTCATCACTCTCTACGAGTACCTGAAAGGATGTTGTGTTGATGTTTGTGCTGGTCTCTCCTCACAAGCAATTAGTGATAGAACAAGAGGGAATGGGTTCAAGTTACAGCAGGATAAGATTTAGACTAATCTTAGGAAGAATTTTTTCCCAGAAAGGGTCGTCAGGCACTGGCATGGGGTTCCTAGGGACGTGGTTGAGTTGTCATCCCTGGCTGTGTTTAAAGATGGCTTGGACGAGGTGTTGAGGGATGTGGTTTATGGGTGAACTTGTAAGGCAGGGTAGATGGTTAGACTCGATGATCCCAGGGGTCTTTTCCAGCCAGAGTGATTCTATGATTCTGTGCCTCACAAAATACTATTCTTTAGGCTAATAAAGGTATCTTGTGACCTTTGAAACTTGGTTTATCATGACAGTCTTTCTTTCAGGACCGTGTCCAAGAAAAACTTCTTAAGCCAGTAGAATCACATGAAGCATCTTGGTTTTGAATGTGCATGGGCTGTCTGGCTCAAAGCTGCATGACAGTTGTTCTTGCCTCTGAATGTCCTGGGTTTTGTAACAACAATTCACTACATAGCTTGTTTTCTGTGTACAGTGCTTTGGAGTTTCCTTCCCCCATTTCAGGCCTTTTAGGAAAAGGGCAGTAACTTGGCACATGAATGCCTCAGCAATTGGTGCTGTTTAACTTGTGTGGCAAGAATGCGAATGTCTGCGCGCAGTTGTGGTCTCTAAAGAGAAGTGGTGTGCTAAAAAAAAAAAAAAACAAACATGGAAATACAGTACCAGAGTAAAGAAAGTAAATAAACTTGAAATATATTTTTTTATGTGCTGAATGTATGAATTGTTACGGAGTTCTGTCCTTGAAGTACGCTATTCATTGACGTGGTGCAGGAGGGCGTTAGAACTTACAGAATCACAGACCATTAGAGATTGGAAGGGACCTCGAATGATCATCTAGTCCAATCCCCCTGACACAGCAGGATCACCTAGACTAAGTCTTACAGGAACATACCCAGCTGGCTTTTAAACATCTCCAGAGAAGGAGACTCTGCAACCTCCTGGGCAGCCTGTTCCAGTGCTCTGTCACCCTCACTGGGAACAAGTTCCTTCTCGTACTGATGTGGAATCTCCTCTGTTCCAGCTTGCACCCATTGCCCCTTGTCCTGTCATTGAATGCCACTGAACAGAGCCTGGCTTTATCCTCCTGACATGCACCTTTCACATAGTTATAAACATTAATGCGGTCACCCCATAGTCTTTGTTTCTCCAAGCTCAAGAGACCCAGCTCTCTCAGCCTTTCCTCATAAGGGAGGTGTTGAGCAAAAGCTTTTTGTATCCCTAGGGAGGACTCCTCTGAAAGACTGCTCTTAGATAGACAAAAGACATGCAATCTTAAATCAGTGCTAATGTGTGACTGACCAGGAATGATATCATCTAGAGATTATTGCTTTCCTCTGTTTCTGTGGTGTTAACAAATGAATACTCAAGAATGCAGCAGTGAAGCAAATGGCTCTTGATGAATTATGCAGTCTTGACTCCAGCTATTGTTGGAGGTAATTTATGATCTTCCATTGGCATAATGGGTCTGTGGCTTAAACTGCAGCAAGCCCTCCAGTAGCAAATTGGTCTGATATTGTTTAGGAACACATTTAATCTATCTTGCTCTGACTGAATTGATGCCTTTTGCTAAAGCATCAAGAGAAATATCAGTATTTTGGCACTGGAAAGAGCTTCCCAGGGGTGTTGTGGAGTCTCCTTCTTTGGAGACATGTAAAACCTGCCCGGATACATTCTTGTGCAACTTGGTCTAGGTGGCCCTGCTCTGGCAGTAGGATTGGACTAGATGATCTTTTGAGATCCCTTCCAATCCCTAATTTCTGTGATTCTGTGTAACTGGGCTTAATTTTCCCAGAAAAAACTGGGTCAATGATCAAATCTTGCTGTGATAACCACATATTCAAATCATCTTAAAAATGGGAAACTTGTGGGTGTGGATTGGGAGTTGGATGACTGTATTAGCCCTGTTTGTGTGTAAAGGGTAGCAGCAGGACAGGTTGGGTGTCATGCATACAAAGTTAGGTGTATGAGGTTTCTTTCCCCACTCCCCTACAATATGAATCCTGTAAGATTTTGGGTTTAAACTTAATTAAATGCTATGAAAAGAAATATTTAGAGTGAACAACTTAGAGTGTCAGGTTGAATAGTTTTTTCAAACTTGCTGTTGGCAATACCAGTTTCCTCCCATCGTAATTGGAGTATGAATTGATCTCAGGAAAACTGCAGCAGACATATGACTCTTCTTAGAAAGAAGATTCCAGGAGTTTGCCAGCCATCCTTACAGAGGAGGAGGTTGCTGTACCTCAGCCATACTTACCCTGGAACTAGATAAAATAAGGTTTCTTGATGAGCTCATGGTTTACATGGATCGTGGGCTGTGATGTCTCCAGGAGCAGTTATTCCAAGATGTCTTTTACCCTTGTCCATGACTTAGTTATCCCATAAACCTAGCTGGGTGCTTTTGTTTGGTGACAGTTTGCGCCTACTAGAGATCGGTGGGTAGCCTATTTAAAACACAGGCTTCTGTTTTGAGGATATAATTGATAATTAGCAGTGAACAAGACAGGAGCTCACTTGTGTAGGAGTAAAAGTTCTGCCTATGTTTTGCAGTCTGCTCTCTCTCTCCCCAGCCACCCTTTTTTCATCTGCTTGAAGGTGGCATCTCTCGCCTTACAGTGCAGGGATGTCTCCAGCTGAAAAGCACTGATTGGGAGAGGTGCTGGGAGCAGCAATTAGTTTGTTATGGAATTAAATGAGTTTGTGTGCTTTGTTTCCTTTCCTTGGAGCAGCAGTTAGTCACTTTTTTGAGGTTGTCTTAATGCTGCCTTTTTTAAGTCAGTTTTAGTTCTTTAGCCACACATACCTCTAAATGTGTTTCCAGTAGATTCTTTTAAAACCCTATCTGATCACAGAAGTGATACTTAGGAAGAAAAGCTACTCCCCTTACAAATTTAATAGTCACACAATCACCCAACATGAGGGATTGGAAGGGACCTAGAGAGATCACCCAGTCCAATCCCCTTGCCAGAGCAGGACCACCTAGATGAAGTTGCACAGAGACATATGCAGATGGGTTTTAAATGTCTCAAGAGAAGACTCCAAACCTCCCTGGGCGGCCCCTTCCAGTGCTCTGTCAGCCTCACCATGAAAAAGTTCCTTCTAATATTGATGTGGAACCTCCTCTGTTCTAGCTTACACCCATTGCCTCTTGTGCTGTCATTAGATGGCACTGCGAAGAGCCTGACTCCATCCTCCTGACACCCACCCTTCACATAAATACTAATAGTAACTTAGAAGAGGAAATAGTAGACTTTTAATGCAGATTTGTTTGGGAAATTGATATCTTGTGTGAGAAAACATCCCTGAGGAAAGAACGCAGGTAGGAAAGGGTAAAGGGAACAAGCTGTGTAACTGGATGTTGAAGAGTAATGCCATGTGATAATTCTTATGATCTTACGGGTGAACATGTAAGATAGAACCATAGAATCATCAGGGATTGGAAGGGACCTTCAGGAGGATCTGCTCCATGATCTTACAGGGCACAGAGTTGAGACTGACTGGCCTGTTGTTCCCTGGCTCCTCCTTTCTACTCTTTTTGAAAATAGGAATTATGTTNTCTCAGCCTTTCCTCATAAGGGAGGTGTTGAGCAAAAGCTTTTTGTATCCCTAGGGAGGACTCCTCTGAAAGACTGCTCTTAGATAGACAAAAGACATGCAATCTTAAATCAGTGCTAATGTGTGACTGACCAGGAATGATATCATCTAGAGATTATTGCTTTCCTCTGTTTCTGTGGTGTTAACAAATGAATACTCAAGAATGCAGCAGTGAAGCAAATGGCTCTTGATGAATTATGCAGTCTTGACTCCAGCTATTGTTGGAGGTAATTTATGATCTTCCATTGGCATAATGGGTCTGTGGCTTAAACTGCAGCAAGCCCTCCAGTAGCAAATTGGTCTGATATTGTTTAGGAACACATTTAATCTATCTTGCTCTGACTGAATTGATGCCTTTTGCTAAAGCATCAAGAGAAATATCAGTATTTTGGCACTGGAAAGAGCTTCCCAGGGGTGTTGTGGAGTCTCCTTCTTTGGAGACATGTAAAACCTGCCCGGATACATTCTTGTGCAACTTGGTCTAGGTGGCCCTGCTCTGGCAGTAGGATTGGACTAGATGATCTTTTGAGATCCCTTCCAATCCCTAATTTCTGTGATTCTGTGTAACTGGGCTTAATTTTCCCAGAAAAAACTGGGTCAATGATCAAATCTTGCTGTGATAACCACATATTCAAATCATCTTAAAAATGGGAAACTTGTGGGTGTGGATTGGGAGTTGGATGACTGTATTAGCCCTGTTTGTGTGTAAAGGGTAGCAGCAGGACAGGTTGGGTGTCATGCATACAAAGTTAGGTGTATGAGGTTTCTTTCCCCACTCCCCTACAATATGAATCCTGTAAGATTTTGGGTTTAAACTTAATTAAATGCTATGAAAAGAAATATTTAGAGTGAACAACTTAGAGTGTCAGGTTGAATAGTTTTTTCAAACTTGCTGTTGGCAATACCAGTTTCCTCCCATCGTAATTGGAGTATGAATTGATCTCAGGAAAACTGCAGCAGACATATGACTCTTCTTAGAAAGAAGATTCCAGGAGTTTGCCAGCCATCCTTACAGAGGAGGAGGTTGCTGTACCTCAGCCATACTTACCCTGGAACTAGATAAAATAAGGTTTCTTGATGAGCTCATGGTTTACATGGATCGTGGGCTGTGATGTCTCCAGGAGCAGTTATTCCAAGATGTCTTTTACCCTTGTCCATGACTTAGTTATCCCATAAACCTAGCTGGGTGCTTTTGTTTGGTGACAGTTTGCGCCTACTAGAGATCGGTGGGTAGCCTATTTAAAACACAGGCTTCTGTTTTGAGGATATAATTGATAATTAGCAGTGAACAAGACAGGAGCTCACTTGTGTAGGAGTAAAAGTTCTGCCTATGTTTTGCAGTCTGCTCTCTCTCCCCCCAGCCACCCTTTTTTCATCTGCTTGAAGGTGGCATCTCTCGCCTTACAGTGCAGGGATGTCTCCAGCTGAAAAGCACTGATTGGGAGAGGTGCTGGGAGCAGCAATTAGTTTGTTATGGAATTAAATGAGTTTGTGTGCTTTGTTTCCTTTCCTTGGAGCAGCAGTTAGTCACTTTTTTGAGGTTGTCTTAATGCTGCCTTTTTTAAGTCAGTTTTAGTTCTTTAGCCACACATACCTCTAAATGTGTTTCCAGTAGATTCTTTTAAAACCCTATCTGATCACAGAAGTGATACTTAGGAAGAAAAGCTACTCCCCTTACAAATTTAATAGTCACACAATCACCCAACATGAGGGATTGGAAGGGACCTAGAGAGATCACCCAGTCCAATCCCCTTGCCAGAGCAGGACCACCTAGATGAAGTTGCACAGAGACATATGCAGATGGGTTTTAAATGTCTCAAGAGAAGACTCCAAACCTCCCTGGGCGGCCCCTTCCAGTGCTCTGTCAGCCTCACCATGAAAAAGTTCCTTCTAATATTGATGTGGAACCTCCTCTGTTCTAGCTTACACCCATTGCCTCTTGTGCTGTCATTAGATGGCACTGCGAAGAGCCTGACTCCATCCTCCTGACACCCACCCTTCACATAAATACTAATAGTAACTTAGAAGAGGAAATAGTAGACTTTTAATGCAGATTTGTTTGGGAAATTGATATCTTGTGTGAGAAAACATCCCTGAGGAAAGAACGCAGGTAGGAAAGGGTAAAGGGAACAAGCTGTGTAACTGGATGTTGAAGAGTAATGCCATGTGATAATTCTTATGATCTTACGGGTGAACATGTAAGATAGAACCATAGAATCATCAGGGATTGGAAGGGACCTTCAGGAGGATCTGCTCCATGATCTTACAGGGCACAGAGTTGAGACTGACTGGCCTGTTGTTCCCTGGCTCCTCCTTTCTACTCTTTTTGAAAATAGGAATTATGTTTCCCCTTTTCCAGTCAGTGGGGACTTCACCAAATGGTTGGACTCCATCCCAGGGGTCTTTTCCAACCTGAATGATTATGTGATGGGTCTTTTCCAAACTGAATGATTTTGTGTTAGGTGGCTGTTGATTGACTCCCAGATATCAATGTGTTTTTCCACAGCTGAAAATTTAAGTCATGGTGGGTGAGAGCTAATCTTGAAATGGTTAAGTCTCTTTTCACACCCAGATACTGTGTTTATTGCTTGTGCTACAGAAATAAAGGAGAAGCCATCCAGTCTGAGAATATTTGTGTCGAGCTTTTGAATGAACTGTCAGGTTGACTGGGTGCATATTTGCTGTTCCAAGTTGACGCAAATCCTTGTCGCATCACCCTTGTCTATGCCATCTTCACCCTCCCAACTGTTTTCAATAATAAGCTGATGGAATGTCTTCAGTATGGTTTCTGACAGCTTGTTTGTACTCCACAGGTCCTGTGAAGCAGTAGATGTAATTTGAAGAGGATTTGAAGGAACAAATGGCTTTAGCTGGCTGCCCAGATTCCTTTTTACATCTTCCTTATCGGATAGTAAGTTACAAAACTGCATGTTCCTGTCAACTTCTAGCATCGTGTTGCTCTGAGCTAGTGTGATTGTGCACTGGAACTTTCCATCAAACTGCTAATAGATGTCTGGCAGTTCTCTACATTTTGCTAATGTTTGGACGCAGAGCCTCTGTTACCATCCCATATTCAAGACCTGGCACTGAAATAAATGGGGTCACTAATATATTGATTAAGATTTTATGTCCTCAAGAAAGATAGTTTATATTTGAGAGGTGGCACTTGTTTTAAAAAAAAAAAAACAACATTAAAAACAAGCTACACCACCAGTGAAGTGCCTTATACCAAAAAGTATCAATATCTGGAAAATAAACCTGATGAGGAGAGATTGAGAGAGTTGGGGCTGTTTAGTTTGAGGAAGAGAAGGTTAAGGGGAGACCTCATTGCTCTCCACAACTATCTCAAAGGACATTGTAGACATGTTGGTACTGGTCTCTTCTCACACGTAGACGGTGACAGAAACAGAGGGAAGTGTTTCAAGCTCTAACAAGGAAGGTTTAGATTGGACATCAGGAAAAAATTCTTCATGGAAAGAGTGGTCAAGCACTGGAATGGGCTGCCTGGGGTGGGGATTGAGTCCCCAACCCTGGATGAGTTTGAAAGATGCTTAGATGCTTGGGGGATATGGCTTAGGGGTGAACTTGTAGAGTAGGATTCAATGATCCCAAGGTTTTTTCCAACCTGAATGATTCTGTGATTGCTGTTTTTGTAGAAATTAAGGTAGAGAGATTTCCACTTCGGTTAATGTTTGTAAAGTCAGCTAATACGGCATATTACCAAACCCCTCATATCAGTTTGAAGGTGCTAAGCAAAACTGCTCTTAGAAGGTACCTTTCTTGGTTTTATCTTTTTTTTTTAATCCAGGCAGTTGTGGTTGGAATGTTGCATCTTTTAGCTTTTTTTAATGGAACTTAAAATTTTTTGGACATTAACTTTTTTGGCTTTTTTCCCTTTTTTCTTCTGTTTTTTGTAGTGTGCTTGCCACACTAAGGATTCGGTTATGATTGGGGGCCCTGCAGACACACACAACATGAAACAGATATCATAGGATGTCAAATCCTTTTTATCCCAAGAGAATCATGAAATCACAGAACATTATGGATTGGAAGAGACCTCAAAAGATCATCTAGTGCAATTCCCCTGACACAGCAGGAACACCTAGACCAAATCACACAAGAACATATCCAGGTGGGTTTTAAATGTCTCCAGAGAAGGAGACTCCACAACCCCCCTGGGCAGCCCCTTCCAGTGCTCTGTCATCCTCACTGGGAAGAACTTCCTACTCAGATTGATGTGGAATCTCCTATGTTCCAGCTCACACCCATTGCCCCTTGTCCTGTCATTAGATGCCACTGAGCAGAGCCTGGCATCATCCTCCTGACACCCACCCTTCACGTATTTGTAACCATTAATGAGGTCACCCCTCAGTCTTCATTTCTCCAAGCTCAAGAGACCCATCTCCCTCAGCCTTTCCTCATCAGGAAGATGTTCCACTCCTTTCATCACTTTTGTGGCTCTCTGCTTGACTCTCTCCAGCCCCTCCTTGAACTGAGGGGCCGAGAACTGGACTCAGATGTGATCTCACCAGGGCAGAGTAGAGGGGGAAGAGAACCTCTGTCACTCTGCTAACCACTCACATTCTGATCTACCTCAGGATATCATTGGCCCTCTTGGCTCCAAAGGCCCACTGCTGGCTCATGGTCATCCTGCTTTCCATCAGGACCCCCAAGTGCCTTTCTCCTACACTGCTCTCCAATAGGTCAGTTCCCAACCTGTACTGGTACCTGGGGTTGTTCTTACCCAGATGGATGACTCTACACTTGCCCTTGTTACAGTTCATTAAATTTTAAACATTGCTAACAGTGCTTACTGCAGTCGGTAGGATTTATACTTGCTTTGTACTATGCCAAATTAGGATTTTTTTTCCCCACCAGGAAACTTCAAATTAATTACAAGACTAGTGTCAGCATGTGCCTGGTTGCCAACCGAATGTACCTGAATGCTTTTCCTGATAACTATAAAAATAGGACTTGGAGAAACTGGGTGTCCTGAAAATCTGTTACTGTTCTTGGCTCTGTGATACTAAAATAATGCACTTCCACTTCATTTAGAGCATCATCTAAGTCTTGATGCAAAGCTGAGGGAGAGATGAACTATGCAAGAGAATACTGACATTGTAGGCAGTCATTTCTAAGCCAAAATATCTTCACTTGATGTCAAACTTGCTCATGAAAAGAGTGTCATTAGTGATTCATAAGCAGTAAGACTGTGAATTTTCCTTGGTACTTCTCCTTGTTCTTGAAAACTCTGAAATAATCTGTTTTAGTGTTGGGCAGTCAACAGACTGGAAGTGTCAAAGCAACATCGGGGGAGAGTGCCTCCTTGTTAATGGCTTCTGATCATTGCTTACTGTGCGGTAACTATCCCAAGTGCTTGTAACCAGTTTAAAGACTGGCCCTGGAAGCCCATTCACAATTCCTCTGCCTTCTCTCAGAAGTGAAGTTTGCATTAAAAAACCCCTGAACATCTGTTTTTCCACCCCTGCTAAGTCGGAGTTAGAAGCTTTCATCAGCTTGTCTTTCAAATCTGGTTACGGTGCCAGTATTGTGCTGGTAAAAGGCTGAAAGAAGGTTAAACTAAATATGCTCTAATCTAGAGTGTTAAGTATTCTGGGTTTTTTTCAGTACATGAATGGAAGGATGTGGAGAACATAATTCCTGAGTCCTCAAGGTTAAGACCGTAGTGCCATAACTTTGGTGTTCTGAGTAAATTGACACGTGGTGGTTTGGGATTACAGTCACAGCAGACAGCAAGAGAGACACACAACTGCTGGAGAGAGTTCAGCACAGAGCCACGAAGATGATGGAGCAGAACACCTCCCTTATGAGAAAAAGCTGAGGGAGCTGGCTCTCTTGAGCTTGGAGATAAGGAGACTGAGGGGTAACCTCATTAATGTTGATCAATATGTGAAGGGTGGGTGTCACGAGGACAGAGCCAGGTTCTACTCACTGTCATCTAATGACAGGACAAGGGGCAATGTATGTAAGGTGAAACAGAGGAGGTTCCACATCAATCTGAGAAGGAACTTGTTCCCAATGAGGGTGACAGAGCACTGGAAGGGGCTGCCCGGGGGGTTGTGGAGTCTCCTTCTCTGGAGACAATTTAAAACCTGCCTGAATGTGTTCCTGTGTGACTTGGTCTAGGTGATCCAACTGTGTCGGGGGATTGGACTAGATGGTCTTTCAATGTCCCTTCCAGTCCCTAATGTTCTGTGATTCTGTGTGAAATGAGAACCTGGATAAGTAAAGGCGCAGTACAGAATATTCTTGAGGATGCCTTGGGGCCAACTCCTCTCTAGGCTTCCTTTTTTTAGGGAGATGGAAAGATACACTTCTGTGACTTCTGTGCTCTTTGCAAAGTTTGTTGCTTTCAGAAGTGTCAGGTCTTGTTTGAGAGCTTTTATTATTTGAACTTTCTCAGGATTTAGCATCTAAGCCAGCCACTCTGAGTGCCCTCTCCTAGAAACAATCTCTAACTTTGTGGAAAAAAATCAATACTACCTTTTAGTGGCTTTCAGGAGGCCTTTCCAAATTCTTGAACTCTTCAATAAAAATCAGGCAGTGAGAATTGGCAGTGTTCATCTTCTGTTCCTGGAAATTCAGAACATAGTTCTAGAATTTCTCAGAAAAAATAGGATGATTTACTGTGTTTCCGTTCTTTTGCAATGTGTAGTCACAACAGCATTTATGTGCAGTGACTTGAACTCCTGGGGAAGATTTAGTTCTTTAACTCTTTGATGTATGAGTTGTACCAGTCTTGGTGACATTATCAAGACACTTTTATCCAGTTTCTGAAGATCAAATCGTGGGTGTGTGGGAATGGTCACCTCCCATATGAGGAAAGGCTGAGGGAGCTGGAGAAAAGGAGACTGAGGGGTGGCCTCATTAATGTTGATATATATATGAAGAGTGTGTCTCAGGAGGATGGAGCCAGGCTCTGCTCAGTGTCATCTAAAGATAGGACAAGGGGTAATGGGTGTGAGCTGGAACATAGGAGGTTTCACATGCATATGAGAAGGAACTTCCTACAGGGAGAGTGACAGAGCCCTGGAAAGGGGCTGCCCAGGGGTGTTGTGGAGTCTCCTTCTCTGGAGACATTTAAAACCCACATGGATATGTTCCTGTGTGATTTGGTCTAGGTGACCTGTTGTGGCAGGGAGAGTGGACTAGATGATCTTTCGAGGTCCCTTCCAGTCCCTAATATTCTGTGAATCTGTGATCTTCTATTTTCTGCATTTCTCGTGGCCAAGATGCAGGCACAACTATGTTAGTTATTAATGGAGTTTGTTTTCAGAGAGCCAAATTCTGTTTGAGAAAGGACTTGATCACATTGTACTTATCTAACTTGGCATTGTGCACACTACACAAGCTCTTGGTCACGAAATGCGGAGAAAATAGAAATTCCTTTCTCCTGCGTGTACAGAGTTGTAGATTTCAGGATTGCTAATAGTCTCCTTGACCAGATGAAGCAGAACATTGCACATCCCTAACTGAGAAGCTTTGTGTGCTTCAGGAATAGGGAAGGATATACCCAAGAGAATTAATCAAAGACTAGCGACTGTAATAAAAGCCTCCTTTAGTGATGTCAGATTTGTGGAAGTGAAGCTGATGTACTGTCATTATTACAACAGTGACACATTTCTTTGCTTTCAGTTGGAGGAACAGTTGGGCACACATTTTTCAGGCTTGCAAATGGCAGCTTTGGGTTTTGTTTTCCATGAACTGATAACCTCCAAATGTGTTTCCTAACTGATCTCTTAGTCTGATGCAAGATCATGGCATACTGAACACTTCCCTTTTTAGGAAAGGCTGGGGGAGCTGGGTCTCTTGAGCTCGGAGAAGACAAGACTGAGGGGTGACCTCATTAATGTTTATAAATATGTGAAGGGTGGGTGCCATGAGGATGGAGCCAGGCTGTTCTCATAGTGTCATCTAATGATAGCACAAGGGACAAGAGGTGTAAGCTGGAACATAGGAGGTTCCACATCAGTATGAAAGGAGCTTGTTCCCAAGTGAGGGTGACAGAGCACTGGAAGGGGCTGCCCAGGGTGGCTGTGGAGTCTCCTTCTCTGGAGATGTTTAAAACCTGCCTGGATGTGTTCCTGTGTGACTTGGTCTAGGTGGTCCTGCTGTGTCAGGGTGATTGGACTAGATGGTCTTTTGAGGTCCCTCCAATCTCTAATGTTCTGTGATGGCCTTGACCTTGGACAACAGATGGCCTTGAAAAACCCGCCTGGATATGTTACCCAGGAGTTGGTTGGCATTGGCCCTATTATACACAGGAAAGGCTATCTTTGCAGTCCTGCTGCTACCAAAACATTGCCACACAAACCAAATATGTGATTTTTAAGACTAAGAACAAAAGCAGAATTTATTTTGGTTGGGTTTAAATGTACCAGGGTACTACCAGCTGTAAAAAATAGGGCTTAGAGTTGCTGCTTCTCACCATGATGGTGTGCAACGTGGAAGGACCAGAGTGCCCAGATGTCCTTTGAGTCCTTGGGCATGGCTTAGTGACAGAACACTAGAGGCGATCCTGCCTTGTGTCACTTCATTCCATGTTGTATGAAGTGAAGTTGAAATGTTGCTACCACCAGTGCAGAGTCATCAGATTTGTGAAACATGGTGTTAGTCAACAGATATTTGGTTGACAGTGCTTTTGTTTTAACAGTTTGCATGTATGTGGTAGAGAGAGTTGATGGACTGTAGCAGACATGAAGTGCAAGGCGATGAGAACGTCAGTGGCTGTTTTTACAAGACATGTTGCCTTCGGTGTGTAGTGATGAAATCTGTCTCTCTGAGTGCAGACTGCATGTGGTTTGGTTTTTTTACAGTTAGACTTAATACTGCTTGGTAGCTTTTGTTGAAGACCTACTGGACCTGGATTTTAGTATCTGTTTCTCTTGGAAATATGGACTGCCCGGGGGGATTGTGGAGTCTCTTTCTCTGGAGACATTTAAAACCCGCCTGGATATGTTACTGTGAAACTTGGTCTAGGTGATCCTGCTCTGGTAGGGGATTGGACTAGATGATCTTTTGAGGTCCCTTCCAATCTCTGATGTTCTCTGATTGTCCGTGATAAATATGTTTATTAAAAAGTTCTGAAAGCAGTTGTAGTCAACAGCTGAAGTAAAACTGTGCTGCTTCCCACTTCAAAGGGCAGTGAAAGTACACTTGCCCCCCTACTGTGTGTCCTCAGGTTATTGTGTATGACGCAAACTAATGGCAAAGACATTTATATCTCAGACTAAGCTTTTATACAATTGATTACACTTTGCCTTCTTAGAAGAAATATCCATAAGTTTTTTGTCTAGAATTCCACTTGGTGCTGGGGCCTTGAGCAGCCTGGTCTAGTGGGAAGAGTCCCTGCCCATAGTATGGACATTGGAACTATGTTTAAGGTCCCTTCCAACCCAAACTATTTCAGGATTGCATATATGACTGTTTTCATTTCGACTGTAGTATTCTAATTCCCACAGAAATCGGCTGGTAAAACATTGTCCTTTTTTTGAAGGTGAATGTGACCAAAAAATTTTAAGTGGATGGATCTAAATCACAGAATATCTGTGGTTGGAAAAGATTTTCAAAATCAAGTCCAACCTTTGACCTGACACTTCCATGTCACCCTTAAAAGCTGTCCCTCAACACTGTGTCTATCTGCCTTTTAAATCCCTCCAGTGATGGTTACTCCACCAGTGCCCTGGGCAGATTGTTCAGATATCTGATAACCCCTTCAGTGAAGAAATTCTTCCTGACATCCAGAGTAAATCTCTTTTGGGTGCAGCTGCAGCCATTTCCTCTTGTCCTGTTGATTGCCACCAGGGAGAAGAGGCTGAGCCCCTCCTCATTCCAACCTCCTTTCAGGTAGTTTTAGTGTGAGTAGTAAGGTCTCCCCTCAGCCTCCTTTTCTCCAGGCTAAACAACCCCAGTTCCCTCAGCTGCCTCTCACAGGACCCTTCACAAGCCTCTTTGCCCTCTGGTCCCACTCCAGCACTTTGATGCCCTTCTTATAGTGAGAGGCCCAGAGCTGAACCAAGTACTTGAGGTGTGGCCTCACCAGTCCCCAGTACAGAGAACAATCACCTCCCTAGTCCTACTAGCCACACTTTCTGATGTAGCCCAGACTGCTGTTGACCTTCTTGGCCACCTGGGCACATTGCTTGCTCACATCAGGTGACTGTCAGTCAGCATCCCCAGCTCCTTTTCTGACCTGCAGCTTTCCACCCACACATTCCCAAGTTTGTAGTCTGCCATGGGGTTGTTACGACCCCAGAGCAGGACTTGGTCTCATTTCAGGCACAAGAGATAAGACTGACTGACCTGTAGTTCTATGGGTCTTCCTTTTTGCCCTTTTCAAAAATGGAGTTGTCGTTCCCCAACAGTAGAAACTTTATCAGACTGTGATGACTTGTCAAATGTGGTGGATAGTGGCTTAGCCACTTACCTGCCTGTCCCTTCCGGATCTGCGGATGTAACTCATCAGGTCCCATGGACTTTGACGTTTCCTTAGATGAACCTGATTTTCTCCTACTATGGGCAGTTAGAACCTTTTCTTTAACCCACGATGCAGACCCTCAAAGCACTCTGATAGTCATGTAATTGAATACTTGCATTGCTGCTGACACTGGGGAGGAGACTCTGTGGGTATTGTAGATCAAGTGAGGAAACTGAAGCAGCTTGATTTTGTGTCTTCCTATTAATGTCTTCATGCTTGAACAATAGACTGAACCCATCTTTTAATCTTGCTATAGACAAGCACACTCTTTATTTGGTCCCTTGGTTAAGCTCTAATTTTCATTAGCATTTCAATCTATGGTTTACTAGTTATGAGAAGGCTGAAGGAGATTTTATACCTAAGAAGCTGTAAAGAGGATAGAGCCAGTCTCTCGTCAGTGATGCCCAATGGCAGGACCTGAGGAATAGGCACAAATTGTAACAGGGAACTTCCCTCTGAACACCAAGCAATGCTCTTTTACCGTGAGAGTGACCAGGTGCTGATGGTGCTATCTCAGTCCTTAGAGATATTTTGAAACCATCTGGACACAGTCTTGGGGCAACTGACTGCAGGTAGCCCTGATCAAATAGGGGGCTGGACCAGGTGACCTGCAGAGATGTGTTCCTGTGCGACTTGGTCTAAGTGGTACTGCTGTGTCAGGGGGATTGGACTAGATGACCTTTCGAGGTCCCTTCCAATCAGTAATGTTCCATGAAGAGAAAAGCTGAGAGCGAGCGCTTCATACTTTAAACATCTGTGTAAACAGAAGAGAATAAAACCCGAAATAGAAGAGAATGGAAGCCTTGTTTAAGTACTGGCCTTGTTAGAATCACTGGGATTCTGGTGGTGATGTTTTGGAGGTGTCTGTAAGTGAGCTTCCTTCCAACAGATGTTCTGTACTCCTCATAACAGTAAATAATATTCAGTGGAGAAGATGATTTTGTGTTTTAAGAAGATAAGATTGCTGTACATTTGGAGCTGTCACTTTTCAAGAAAGTGCTGTGGCTTGGAGAATTCTTAGTCTTGCTGTCCGTGCCAGTTGGCTCAGGCAGGCCTTTTCAGTCCTTGGAAAAGACCGGCCATATAATGTTGTCTTAAATACTTAAGCATTTCCAAGAAACACATCTAGGTAGAGACCTTTCTAGATGTTATGTCCAGTAGATTTTCATGCCTTACACAGTCTAAAGAGAGACTGTTTAATTGAAGGAAGGACTATTTGATCAACATTCATGTTGGGTTTTTTTTCTAAGTTTAAAAAGTTGGGGAAACCACCCTAAAAACAATGACCTCACAGTCACAATCATAGAATCATCCGGATTGAAAAGAAGACCCTTGGGATCATCCAATCCAACAAATGCTATTCATAGAACAGTTATTCTGGGAGAAGTTAAAGCGTGATCAACTCTGACGGGAGAAGGTTTGTTTCTCAAAAGGAACTGTGGGTGACCTTTCCAAACCTTATTGCTCAGGTGATGTCTCCTGGTTGGAACTGATTTGTTTGTGCCTTGGTTAAGTCCTGACCTGAAGCTGCTGACCAAAAACAAGAGCAGATAACCTGAAATCAACCATGATTTTGGTGGTGGCTCTGCCATTTACTTGCAAAGCTAAGCCCACCTAGCACTAGATATGACTGAGAAGTATCTTCCCCTGTTTCATCTCCATCCTCTAAGAATTTTTTTTTGCATCCTTTTAAGAATTTTTCTTTCTGTTTCTAATACTCCTTTAAAAGCCCTCCCTAAGTTACCATGAAAGTGCTGCTTTTCAGGTGTACTTTCATTCCTAGTTCCCCAAGTTGTGCTCCTTTTGTGCAGGAGTATCTTGGAGAGTGCAGCATGGAACAAGGATTTTATTCTTGAATCACAGAATCATACAGAATCACAGAACTTTAAGGATTGGAAGGGACCTTGAAAGTTCATCTAGTCCAATCCCCCTGACACAGCAGGACCACCTAGACCAAGTCACACAGGAACACATCCTCCACAACCTCCCTGAGCAGCCCCTTCCAGGGTTCTGTCACCCTCACTGGGAACAAGTTCCTTCTCAGATTGATTTGGAACCTCCTCTGTTTCAGCTTAAACCCATTGCCCCTTGTCCTATCATTAGATGACACTGAGCAGAGCCTGGTTCCACCCGCCTGACACTCACCCTTCACATATTTATCAACATTAATGAGGTCATCTCTCAGTCTTCGTTTCTCCAAGCTCAAGAGACTCAGCTCCCCCAGCCTTTCCTCGTCAGGGGGGTGTTCTACTCCCGTCATCATCTTTGTGGCTCTGTGCTTGGATAGGCTTTGCTTTTTCAAGGTGAAATTCCAACAAACTGATCAGTTTTCAGGAATCCTTCATGTAGAAAGGGCCAGATTATTGGGATTAATGGCCCTTTATGCTGGAGAGTATTGATATTGTAATCCGAGGCATTAAGACACAATGTTTTTCTGCGAGGTTTTGAAAGAACAGCAAAACCATCAAAGACAGAACACAAATGCCCAGCAAAACTCTCAGGCTTTGCTGCTATTTTAAGATAGCTTTGGCCTGCAGACTGGTAAGACCAGTGTACATAGTTGAAATTCTGACCTCTCAGATAAAAAGACAAGCCCTCGGAAGCAGCCAGTGGTTTTGGAGCATCTCTGGTCCTTTGTGAGCTGAACATTACACAATGACTTAAGACTCTACTACACACTGGCTGTAGCTCTTGGTGTATTACGTCCTGGCTCCGGTTTTTGACATAATTTTGGCAAGTGGGGGATCCTGGCAATCCTTCATGCTAGAGCCCTCAGCTTCGATAAAGCGCTTTAGTTATTAGCACAAGTAAATAGTTGTCCATTTGTGTTGCATTAATGCATATTAGTCATACAGTAAATACTGTCCTGCTGGCAAGTTCCCCAGAATACTGAATACTTCTGCCCAGTTCAGGGAGGGGGTTTCTGACAGAGTAGTGTTGGCACCTTTCTTGAAGAAGTTCTTGAAGCTATTAGTGTAGGGGAGTGAAAGACCATTCAGTTGACGTGGATTTTTGTAAAAGAGATACTTCAGTGGAGGCAAAGAAGTAATTTTTTATTAAATCTATGCTGTGACAGTAAGACTTTATGAAGTTTGCATTAACTTTCTGCAGTCTTCAGCTCTGTGAGACAGATTGCTTTGGGCTGTGGGGATCACAAATGACTTGATGACTTCTAATAAAAATAATTAGATATTCTAGAATCACAGAACATTAGGGATTGGAAGGGACCTTGAAAGATCATCTAGTCCAATCCCCCTGACACGGCAGGACCACCTAGACCAAGTCTTATAGGAACATATCCAGGCGGCTTTTAAATGTCTCTAGAGAAGGAATCTCCACAACACTCCTGGGCAGCCCCTTCCAGTGCCCTGTCACCCTCACTGGGAAGAAGATCCTTCTTATCTTGATGTGCAACCTCCTCTTTTCTGGCTTCCACCCATTACACCGTGTCCTATCATTAGATGCCACTGAGCAGAGCCTAACTCCATCCTCCTGACACCCACTCTTCACATATTTATAAACACTAATGAGGTCACCCCTCAGCCTCCTTTTCTCCAAGCTCAAGAGACCCAGCTCCCTCAGCCTTTCCTCAGCAGGGAGATGTTCAACTCCCTTCATGATCTTTGTGGCTCTGTGCTTGACTGTCTCCAGCAGTTCTGTGACCTTTTTGGACTGAGAGGCCCAGAACTGGACATAATATTCCACAGGATCATTCAGTATTATAAACCTGGAGTTGTAAACCTACTTCCTATAATTTGAGGAATCTAGCCTGTGCAAATATATATGAGGAAATGAAAAAGGTAGCACAATGATCCATGATCTATATGTTTTGGTTTCTTGAGAGACCTTAGATAGATAAATGATATAAAATTGTGAGTTGAAATGTCAGGTATGACTTGTTTTTTGAAACAATGCTTAGCAATGACTTTCAGGAAGACTTGCTCCATAATCTTGCCAGAAACTGGGCAAGACTGGCTAGCTTCTGGTTCCTTGTATCCTCATCCTTGCCCATTTTGAAGGTAAATGTGATTTTTGTTTCTGAAGTCACCAGGATCTTCCTGTGGTCAATGAATTACTTTTGGAAGATCCTTTACCCAAAAAAGTCTTTGATCTGCTGGCTTCCATGCACAACCAAGTGATAACTAGAGTAATATTTGCTCTCTTTTTGGCCTTGCTTACCTAGAGGAGTGTTCCTTGCTTTTTTTCTTGGCATGGTTTGCTTGCTCCAGTCTCCTTCTTTAGCAGTGTCTCTATATTTTTTCTGAATATCTTCCTGCTTTGATAGAGTAGAACATCTCCCATATGAGGAAAGGTGAGAGAGCTGTGTGTCTTTAGCTTAGAGAAACAGAGACTGAGGGATGACCTTATTGATGTTTATAAATATGGGAAAGGTGGGTGTCAGGAGGATGGAGTTAGACTCTTCTCAGTGTCATCCAGTGATAGGACAAAGGGCAATGGGTGTAATCTGGGACAGAGGAGATTCCACATCAGTCTGAGAAGGAACTTCTTCCCAGTGAGGGTGACAGAGCACTGGAAGGGGCTGCCCCGGGAGGTTGTGGAGTAGTCTTTTCTGAAGACGTTTAAATGGATATGTTCCTGTGCGACTTGGTCTAGGTGGTCCTACTCTGGCAGGGGGATTGGACTAGATGATCTTTCAAGGTCCCTTCCAATCCCTAATGTTCTGTGGTACTGTGAAAAAGGCATGTCTTTTGATCTTGTTTTTTCTGGAGGTCTTTACATCCTCAAAATGATGATAATCTGCTGGGTGTTGGACATGAATTGCCTCAATGATTTGGTCACAAACCATAACTGCTATGCTGCATGAGAGGAGGTTGGAAAAATATTTTTCTGACATCATATGCTTTGGAGCGTGACCTGCCTTGAAGATTAATATAAACCCAGACACACAATAGAAGAAATTTATGGACTATCCCTCTATAATCTTCTGGAGCAGTGCTATTGACACAGTAATGTGCGTTATTGGGGTGCAAGGTAAACATGCATGTGCTCTGAGGATTTTGCTCTTGTGATAATGAACACTCAGGTTGTTTGTGACAGGTAATTTGCCTCTTAGATGCAGTTCCCATCAGTTCAACTGTAATCGGAAGGTGGCTTGTTGTTGTTCTCCACAGCTTGCTTCTAAAGCCTAGTTCACAGCTTTTACATTCTCATCCTGTGATTCTTTTTGGACTTCGGTTTGATTTTAATCTCAGCAGGAATATTTTTCCACTACATTTATTCCACCAGTCTACGTTTTTGGATTAGGAAGACTAGCTCAAAAGTAGAGGAAGCAGTACAGAAACTGATACAGTGCTCCTGTTTTCAGCACTGGTGAGGCTACATCTTGAGTATTGTGTCCAGTTTTGGGCACCTCGATACAAGAGAGATGTGGAGGTGCTGCAGCAGGTGCAGAGGAGGGGCAACAAAGCTGGGGAAGGGCCTGGAGAGTAAATTTGATGAGGAAAGACTGAAAGAGCTGAGGCTGTTTAGCTTGAAGAAGAGGAGGCTGAGAGGAGACTTGATCACTCTCTACAACTACCTGAAAGGATGTTTTGGAGAGGTAGGTGCTCAGTTTAAAGACCTGAAGGACAATTTTGTTGGCAGTCTAAGAGTTGCCGTGCTTGCGGGCATCTGTGTGAGCACAGTGACTCTTTCCTCATGGGAGATTTATAATTGTTTTCTTCTCTTTCAAGGGCTGTGAGGAATCTTCACCTATACAATCCTCAGCTTGAACCTAAGCCCTCCAGACAAAAGGAGATTATTACCTTTAAGAAAGCAGATCCACCTGTTTGTGCTTCTTCCATTCTTTTTTAGGGTTTCTTCATTCTTGAGTTTTCAAAGCTGCCTAGCTGTAAGGGTGCATGCACTTGAATGTAATTTAGCTTGTCTGGATGTACTTGCCACTTCCCAAAGCCTGTAGATTTGGATATCCATTCTAAAAGAAAAGTACTTGTATGCAAGTTATTGCACTCTCATGCAGCCTGAGACACATGAATGTGTTGCTGTAGCACTGGGTGTCAGAGTCAGCCAGGTCATCTGTTTAAGCAGTGAGCTTTCTAAAGTTATTGCAGGCCATCATTAGCCTGTACTGGGACAGACTGTTCAGAGTGCTTCATGGAACACCTCCCATCCACTTGGTACAAGGGTTCTGTCAAAACCTGACTTCCAAAGCCACTGTTCTTGGCAGCAGCTGGCCATCCGTTCTGCTATAACCAGAGCTCTCATAGATTTGATGCCAGCTAGAACAGTTGAGCTACCCCTTGTATTTTACAGGCCGGCATGGGAAGGGCTGAAAAGATTCAAGTACCCTGTACATTCTCTCTATGCTACAGCTTCCCCAAAGAACATATGAAGAAGTATATTTTCTGAGTGCCAGCTAAAAGAAGCTAATTTGGTAGGCAGTTTCTCAGCTAGCACATGTGTGACATGCCAGAATTTTCCACAGGGGCTGGATGGAGATACTGCCATTAGGTTTCACCTTTCTCATAAGGAAAGAATATAGCCTGACCATGCACTTCAGAAACATGTGCAACACCCAGAGGGTGACCCTGGTGTAAGGATTCTTGCGTAGGCTAATGGTTTTATGATCAACATCACATCATTATGGGTTGTGTTACCCTCTTACCTTGCTTGAGCACTGTTCAGTATTAGTACTTAACGTCTGGTTCACCAGGTTTGTTAGTCTTGCTGTGCCTTTAACTTGGTTTTGGTAGTGTAGTCCTTTAAGTGTCAGCTCTTTGATAAGAGATGCAAAATGGAAAAGCATGCAAAAGCCTCTTTAAAAATAAGAGAAATACAGAATATTACTTCAGTTATATCATCTTGGGATAGCAAAACTTAGTTTTCACAGAATCACAGAATGCTAGAGATTGGAAAAGACCTTGAAAGATCATCTAGTCCAATTCCCCTGCCACAGTAGGACCACCTAGATCAAGTCACAGAAACATATCCAGGTGGGTTTTAAATGTCTCCAGAGAAGGAGACTCCACAACCCTGCTGGGCAGCCCATTCCAGTGCTCTGTCACCTTCATTGGGAAGAAGCTTCTTCTCAGACTGATGTGGAACCTCTGTTGCAGCTTACACCCATTGCCCCTTTTCCTGTCATTAGATGACACTGAGCAGAGCCTGGCTCTATCCTCCTGGCACTCACCCTTCACATACTTACAAACACTAATGAGGTCACCCCTCAGCCTCCTTTTCTCCAAGCTCAAGAGACCCAGCTCCCTCAGCCTTTTTCCGCAGGTATTCTACTCCCTTCAGCATTGTCATGGCTCTGCGCTGGACTTTCTCCAGCAGTTCTGTGTCCTTCTTGAACTGAAGGGCCCAGAACTGGACACAATATTCCAGATGTGGTATCACCAGGGCAGAGTAGAGGGGGAGGAGAACCTCTCTGGATCTGCTAACCACTCCCCTTCTGGTCCACCCCACGATATCATTGGCCTTCTTGGCCAGAAGGGCACATTTTTTTCCCATTTAATTCCTGTTGGTAAATATAGTTCTCTCTCACACAGATCTCATAGGTCACTCAGGGACTTTATTGGTGGAGTTAGTAGTGACCCAAACTGAAGAGCTTGGAACAGGAGGATTTCGTAGCTTTGGGCAGCATGACTCCCTTGCCAAAATGAGTGACTTGCTTGGAAGATAACTTCTAATTAAGTACAAGCTAAAGATAAATTATCAGGATCTATGGACTTCAGCAGAAGAAACAGAATTTACATGTCAGGATGTTATTTTATACTGTGAAAAATTTCCTAATATAAACTTCATTTATTCAGTGGTGAAGTTTTAGATATTAAAAGGAACCTAGTTTGCGTTTCTAAAAAGAGAAGCGAAAGAGACAATTTATCAAGAAGTAGCTGCCTAATTGTCGTAAGTGCTTGGTAGCTGAAAGTAATTGCTTTTACTAAGAATCCTGTGCATTTGTTTTTTTTCCTGTATTTCAAGACTTTATTTTAACTGTAAATCATGTAAACTGTCTCTAACAGCAACAATGGTTTTAGTCTCATTAAAAATAGAACAAAGCTTTTAGCATTTCTAAGCCTGTCAGTTGGATTCCCTCCTTGCTAGCTGATTAAAAGACGACAGCAACCATGATGCATTGAATTGTCTTCCACCATAATAAATGGCAGTCTGGTCCAAAAGTGCATTTCTGTGGAATGTACTGTTTATTCTGTGCACAGTACTGGGAGACAGTAAAATTCCTGCCCAGGGACTTAGTCTCTACCAAGAGAGGACTGCATCTAGTGCAAGGAATTGAATTTCACAGAACATTAGGGATTGAAAGGGACCTCAAAAGATCACATAGTCCAGTCCCCCTGCCACAGTAGGATCACCTAGATCCAGCCACACAGGAACATATCCGGGTGGGTTTTAAATGTCTCCAGAGAAGGAGACTCCACAACACCCCTGGGCAGCCAATTTCAGTGCTCTGTTACCCTTATTGTGAAGAAGTCCCTTCTCAGATTGATGTGGAACCTCTTGTGTTCCAGCTCATGCCCATTGCCCCTTGTCCTATCATTAGATGACACAGAGCAGAGCCTGGCTCCATCCTCCTAACACTCACCCTTCACATATTTATCAACATTGAAGAGGTCACCCCTCAGTCTTCGTTTCTCCAAGCTCAAGAGACCCAGCTCCCTCAGCCTTTCCTCATCAGGGAGGTGTTCTACTCTTCATGATCTTTGCGGCTCTGCGCTGGACACGCTCCATCAGCTCTGGGTCCTTCTGGAAGTGAGGGGCCCAGAACTGGACACAATATTCCAGATGCAGGCTTACCAGGGCATTTGATGTAGTTCTTGCTAACTTTTGCATTCAGTAGAGTTGAAAACCCTGCTAAAACTTTTTTTGCAGGAAGCAGCCTAGAGAAGCTGAATCCTTAATGTGACTGTGCATGTGTGCGTTTGTTGTGAGAGTGCATTGCTAACGCTGTGGGCTTGCTCTTGCCTTGCTGAAGAACATGTTTCGTGAGCAAACTGCAGCAATCACGTATTGGTGGAGTTTGCTAATCATGCTTCAGCCCTTGCCAGATTATTTGTTTCTTTTCCTGGAGGGATTTTGGGAAACAAAAGGAAAATGCTGACTATTAGGTAACAGTTTTTGGTGTGAAAAGATACTGTCCTGACAGCAGTTGCAATGCAGGTTAAGGAAAATCACAACAATCCCATGCAGAGCTACAGGCTGGGGTCGGAGTGGCTGGAGAGCAGCCAAACAGAAAGGGATCTGGGGGTGCTGATCGATACCTGCCTGAACATGAACCAGCAGTGTGCCCAGGTGGCCAAGAGGGCCAATGGCATCCTGGCCTGCATCAGGAATGGTGTGGCCAGCAGGAGCAGGGAGGTCATTCTGCCCCTGTACTCTGCACTGGTTAGGCCGCACCTTGAGTACTGTGTCCAGTTCTGGGCCCCTCAATTTAGGAAGGACATTGAGGTGCTTGAGCGTGTACAGAGAAGGGCAATGAGGCTGGTGAGGGGCCTTGAGCACAAGCCCTATGAGGAGAGGCTGAGGGAGCTGGGATTGTTTAGCCTGGAGAAGAGGAGGCTCAGGGGAGACCTTATTGCTGTCTACAACTACCTGAGGGGTGGTTGTGGCCAGGAGGAGGTTGCTCTCTTCTCTCAGGCAGCCAGCACCAGAACAAGAGGACACAGCCTCAAGCTGTGCCAGGGGGAATTTAGGCTTGAGGTGAGGAGAAAATTCTTCACTGAGAGAGTCATTGGCCACTGGAATGGCCTGCCCGGGGAGGTGGTGGAGTCGCCAACTCTGGAGCTGTTCAAGGCAGGATTGGACGTGGCACTTGGTGCCATGGTCTAGCCTTGAGCTCTGTGTTAACAGGTTGGACTTGATGATCTATGAGGTCTCTTCCAACCTTGATAATACTGTGATACTGTGAAAAGTCATCTAATTCGTTAAACATCTTAAAATAAATCTGAAATACCTTCAGAAAAAGAACTTTCTGGGTCAGCAGTGTGTTGTGCAACTGCTAGCAGTCCATGAATTCAAGAAAGGGGCTTTTTTGGTGTAGGAAAAGAAGCACTTCAGTGGAGTCTCCTTCTCTGCGGACGTTTAAAACCTGCCAGTATATGTTCCTGTGTGACTTGGTCTACGTGGTCCTGCTGTGGCAGGGGGATTGGACTAGATGATCTTTCGAGGTCACTTCCAATCCCTAATGTTCTGTGATTCTGTGACTCAGGGCATGCACACTGCAGAGTTTGTGTTATACCAGGGTCTCAATCCCTATTTTGTTTTCTTGAATTGAAGGACTTTCTGGTCAGTGGGTTATTGAAACCCAGATAGGGGTCAGGAGAGAAGTTCTTCTAAGGTCAGACTGGCAAGCCTTTCTGTTTTCCCCTGTATCTTGGGGTGTAATATAATTCCTGCGATTCACTTAAATTCTCCATGTCTGCAGAGACCTAGATGTGGACACAGATGCAGGTCTGTCTGGTCTGTCACTCTCTTCCCTTTTCCTTCTTTCTTTGCTGATTGCTTATCTGTTGTGTTTCTCCTGCCTCTTGTATGTGTTGTGTGGTGAGCTATACATGTGCTGAGCGGTGTAGGAATGTGTGGAGAGCAACAGCTCTTTGTGCCCCGCCACCTTGTTGCATGTTCCGGGTGAGTCACAGCACGGAGGTGCTGTGTTGTGTCCACAGGAATGTGCTGCAGTTTTTGCTGTTCCTGTAATACTAAACCAGGCCAATGAGGGTGACAGAGCACTGGAAGGGGCTGCCCAGGGGTGTTGTGGAGTCTCCTTCTCTGGAGACATTTTAAACCCACATGGACACGTTCCTTTGTGACTTGGTCTAGGTGGTCCTGCTGTGGCAGGGGGTTTGGATTAGATGATCTTTCAAGGTCCTTTCCAATTGCTAATGTTCTGTGATTCTGTGACTTGTTTGTTCCTGGTCTCTAGGGTTATCGCTTTCAGCCTTGCCAGTCAGTACTGTAGAATCAGGATTCCTTCAGTTAGCGGTGTCGCTACTGCAGGAGAAAGAGCCTGGCTCTGGACAACGCTAAGTGGCTTTATTTTAAGCCCTTGTTTGTACAAGCTCTCTTAGCAATGGAAATGCTAAAATTCTAGGTTCACAGTTACTCTGTTGACTTACTGAGCCTTTCACTTGGCTCTTACCTAGCAAATGACTATAGTTAAGAGGCAGGAAACCTAGTTACAGGTCTTTAATTATGTAATATGTGGGTTGTCTGAGAATGTGCTTTAAAGATTTTTGCCTAGTGTGCAAAACCTTTTTTTTTTTTCCTGTGTTCCTGTGACATGTTAAGTGCTGGCCCAGGGAAGATGTGATTGCAACTGAGGCAGAAGACAGTAAAAATATGAACTATGTTTGAGTAAACGTGAAATAGTTTGCAAAACAGTGACTTTAGACAAACTGAGGAGCCTTAACTCTTCCCTCACAGCTGCGCTCAAAGCAAGATTTCTCAGGCTCCTAGGTGTCAGCAGGCTGCAAATATGTTCTACCAAATAGGTCTCTTGCGGGGGACTGTGCTGCTGTATTTAGTGTCTAAGAAGCCCAGTGACTTAAACTTTTTAAGAAGGGAGCATGACTTGCATCGCTAATTGATCTAGACTGTGGAGTTTGGATTAGAGCTTCAACATCAGGCTGCATCTGCCTGATGGATTTCTTTCTGTAATGGCCTGTGTGTTTGCCTTCACGGGAGAAGAGTAAAAATGAACAACACATCAGAAATGCTGTGGGTGGCTGGGGACACCACTGGTCTATTTAAAAGTTCTCTTATATGAACAACCAGCTGCTTGGCATTTAGCATAGTTGAATCTGTCCTCTTTTTCCAGCTTAGAAAATAATGTAAAGTTATTTTACAGAAATGCAAACAGCCTTTTTTGGGGAAATGAAGAATCTTATGAAGCAGTGCTCAGAAGAAATGCTGCCTCATCTGTTTGCTACCTAAGGAAACTCCAGAAGCCATGTACTGGGTGGTGCTAGGTCAGCTAAAATAAGTTTGTCTACTTCTGTTTCTTTGTATAGAAGCAATAAGTTGCAGATAATGAGAGAGAGTTTAACTTCTCAAAATACATTAATCCTTCTTAGAAATAGTGTGTCCAGCAGGAGTAGGAAGGCTTATCGTTCCCCTGTATTTGGCACTGATGAGGCCACATCTTGAGTACTGTGTCCAGTTTTGGGCACCTCAATACAAGAGAGATGTGGAGGTGCTGGAGCAGGTGCAGAGGAGGGCAACTAAGCTAGTGAAGGACCTAGAGAATAAATCTTATGAGACAAGACTGAAAGAGCTGGGGATCTTTAGTTTGAAGAAGAGGAGGCTGAGAGGAGACCTCATCACTCTCTAAAACTACCTGAAAGGATGTTGTGGAGGTTGGTGTTGGTCTCTTCTCACAAGCAATTAGAGAGAGAACAAGAGGGAATGGGTTCAAGTTACAACAGGGTGGGTTCAGACTTAATATTAGGAAGAAGTTTTTCCCAGAAAGGGTGGTCAGGCACTGGCATGGGCTTTCCAGGGAGGTGGTTGAGTCGCCACCTATGAATGTGTTTAAAGAAGGTTTGGATGAGATGTTGAGGGATGTGGTTTAGGGGTGAACTTCTAAAGTAAGGCAGATGATTGGAGTCAATGATCCAAGAGGTCTTTGCAACCAGAGTGATTCTGTGAGTCTTGCTTCTGGAGACTGGACCTGTGTCCAGTCTTTCACAGCTCTTGATGGGCACCTCTTCACTGAATGTTAATAATTGCTTTTTTAAACTACTTGTATTTGGTCCTTCTGAAGGTCCTTCAGTTTGCTTTATACTAGTTGCCTGAACAGGATAAGGCTCAGAGTGACTGAAGTAAAGCCTTGGCTGATTTTCTCTTTATTTGACTGGCTTTAAGACTCCTGCTTCAGTGTGGTAAAGTAGCACCACCAGGTAGGTGCAGGAGCTGCATCTGTGCAAACTGAGGCAGATCTGCACCAACAGTCTCCTGAGCTGCAGTGGGACCTGTCAGCAAGCCTGCCTTGACTTTGTGTTGTGCTGGATCATGTACAAACATCAGAAGTGTGTCATGATCTTAATTTGTTGCCGTAGGACTGCTGGCATGAGGATGCATGTCTCTTGCTTGCTCAATTGAATCTTTTGTTCAGGGCTATGGTGTGTGGGTTTGCAGACAGCTACAGTAAATCCCAAACCAGTGGCTGTCATCTTGGTGGTCTGGACATCCTTGGTCTGGCCATGCTCCCAGGAGCTTCTGAGAAGCTGTGCTGCCACTCGTAGCCTTCCTTTATCTCATAAACTTCAGTGACTGCACGTTAGCAAAAAGTTGAAGCCTTTGGTTAAAAGGGGATTTCCAGACCTCTCAAGAAAGCTACTCTGTTAACGTCAGACCACTTGCTTTGCAAATAAAGAGAGAGAATGGACGAAGCATAGATGATACTAGGTTTTGTGTTTCTAAATCTGCTTCCTGCCTTCTCTAAGCCCTTTTTACTTGTAAGACTATCTTGAATGACTGGATAACCTTTGCTGAAGGAACAAGGGTGAGACAAGCAGCGGTAGGATAGCAGTGCACAGAACATTAGGGATTGGAAGGGACCTTGAAAGATCATCTAGTCCAATCCCCTGACACAGCGGGATCACCTAGACCAAATCACACAGAAACATAACCAGGCAGATTTTAAACATCTCCAGAGAAGGAGACTGCACCAGGCTGGTCAGCCTACTCCTGCTGTCTTGTAGAGATAAATGTGCTTCCAAGCTGAACTGCAGGTGGGAACAGCAAAACCAGGAGTAGAAGCAACTGCAGAGCACATGTGCAGACCGCAGAGCTGCTGTAGGATGTGACCATCTGATCCGCTGATGAAAAGACCAGTTGTAATGTTTTGCTTGATAACCAAAATGCTTATCACGCCGGCACAAACGTTATATGTCAGAGCTGAAGGAATGCAACTTGAAAGGTTTTCTGATAGATTGAAAAATAAATCCAGATTGTCCTGGTTACTGATAGTTGGAGATAACCCTGTTTATGAGTGGACTTTGGCTCTGACTGCGAGGTGAGCATGTCGCATTTGGTGTCGTGCAGTGCAGGCTCGCAGAAGGGCTCTGCAGTTCTGCTTGGTTCTGTGAAACACTGATGCTTTAAATTACTGTAAAAAAACAAACACAAACACTGCTTCAGATCCTTAGAGCTGCTCTTGCCTAGTCACTTGATTAAATCATCCTTGATTGCAGATGCTGCCTGACAGAGAAAATAGTCCGCGCGAACAGCCAGCGAGGGCTAATGCTTAGCTGATGTCTAAAAATACTACAATAGCTGGCTGGTGCAGTAAGCTAAGTAACATGCTTTAATTTCATATTGAGAGCGTTTGTCGGGAGAGGAGAGGGAGCTCAGGATTAAAACACGGAGCAAACACATGATTTGCTGGGAGCCTGGTTTCAGTGGCAACAGGGAGAAATGGTGATAAACCAAAGCACTTGCCCACCTTGCCAAGGGTTTCAGCCACAGGCCCCAAGATGGAGCCTGACGATGAGGATGCTGGTGTGGAGCAATTATATAACTTTGATTTTTTTGTCTCCCTTTCTTCTTTTAACCTTGTTGCAGTGCCTGTCTGATCTCTGCTGCAGCTGGCCAAGCGCCACTGTTTGTGCACAACTGACACAAACACCTTCTGGAGGGTCATGTGAAACTGCCCTGAGCTCTTTAAATCACACCGCCCTTACCTTTTCTCCTCTGCTGCCTGCATTGCTTTAGCAGGTGTGGCTTTATTTATGCATGGCTAGTGCTATGCTTTAGCACCTGGGTTGTGCTGGCCCTCAGTGCCCGGAGGAAACCTTTGGTTCCGTGCTTTGTTCAAGCTGCTGAAGTCTGTAGAACTTCTGGGCAGGTGTTTGCACCTATCCTCAATCAGGTGGGGGCATCAGCTTTTTAAGGGCAGCACCACAAATAGTTATCACAGTATCACAGAACATTAGAGATTGGAAGGGACCTCTAAAGATCATCCAGTACAATACCCCTGCCAGAGAAGGATCACCTAGACCAAGTCACACATGAACATATCCAGGCGGCTTTTAAATGTCTCCAGAGAAGAGGACTCCACAACCCCGCTGGGCAGTCCCTTTCAATGCTCTGTCACCCTCACTGGGAAGAAGTTCCTTCCCATATTGATGTGGAACCTCCTGTGTTCCAGCTTATACCCATTGCCCTTTGTCCTATCATTAGATGCCACTGAGCAGAGCCTGGCTCCATCGTTTTGACACCCACCCTTCACATATTTATCAACATTAATGACACCACCCCAGTCTTTGTTTCTCCAAGCTAGAAAGACCCAGCTCCCTCAACCTTTCCTCATTTATTGGAACTTCTGCTGCTGAAAAATTCAGTGTGTCTTAAACCATTAATCTGTAGTAAGCTTTGTGAATGAGGCTCCAGGTTCTCAGCATCTGCTGTTACAGCTGTAAGTTGATCCCAGAGTAAATGAGTCTTACTCCTGTAAATTACAGAATCATACTATTACTGAGACTGGAAAACACCTCTAAGATCATCAAGCCCAGCCTATGACCTAACATCACCATGATCACCTAGACCATGGCATTAAATGCCATGTCCAGTCTTTTCTTAAACACCTCCACCACCTCCCTGGGCAGTCCATTTCAGTGTCTGATCCCCCTTTCCACGAGGAAGGGCTTCCTAACCCTTCCCTGGTGCAGCTTCAGGCCCTGCCCTCTTGCCCTACTCTTAGTTAAAAAACACACATCTGTTTTAATTGAAGAGGTGTGGGCATATAGCAAACTGTAGGTCTGAAATATGGTCTTTGTAGTGTATTAGGGCTGTGCAAGACCCAGAGGTAAAAAGAAGCATCCTGGCCATGTCTCATTTTCTGTTACTGTGTAGTACTGCAGGGATATTGCCTTCCACTTTAATTGAAGTCTACTTTAGGGACTCCAATGTTTTGGGACAACTGCAAAGACATTTAGGTATGAAACAGATAGTTTAGAACTGGATTTCCTGTGGCACGCTTCATTTTCTGTTGGGATGCCTTGTTGCTCTTCCCAGCTGAGAGGCAATATGCAACTGTGTCGATGTGTTAGCTGCCTGAACTCTTTTTTGGGAAGTGGAACTAAAGCTGTTCGACTGTGTCAGTGAGGTTTTAGCTACCTGATAGAAATATGTGATGTTGAATTGCGTGGAGGGATAACACATAAGGAAAACTCTGCACTGGAGTGAAGAATGTTCTGCTTTGTTCTCTATACCTGGGATGTTCACCTCAACTTTTGTACTAGATTTGAAATAACTGAAAAGCAATCTACTTCAGCTTGTAAGTTTTGACTGAAACTTTTCCTGGATAAACAGTTTTTTCCTGCAGTTGTTTTGGAGCCTTTGAAAGAATCACACAGAACTTTCGAGCAGACAATTAGTTCTGTGTGCTTTCTGCTTTCTTCTATGTGTTTCTCATTGTGCTAGTCCTCAATTTCGTGCCCTAAATGTAAAACTGAGATGTGGCCCAAGTCTGTCCTGGCTGAGAAAATGAGATGCAGTCAGTGAAAATGACTTGTGCTCCAAAGGCAATGGTATAGTGTGACCTGTTGGAGAGCAGTGTAGGAGAAAGGGACCTGGGATTCCTGGTGGAAAGCAGGATGACAAAGAGCCAGCAATGTGCCCTTGAGGCCAAGAAAGCCAATGGCATCCTGTATTGGATTAGAAGAGGGGTGGTTAGCAGATCGAGAGAGGTTCTTCTTCCCTTCTGTTCTGCTCTGCCCTGGTGAGAACGCATCTGGAGTACTGTGTCCAGTTCTGGGCCCCTCAGTTCAAGAAGGACACAGAACTGCTGGAGAGAGTCCAGCGCAGAGCAACAAAGATAAAGAAGGGAGTAGAATACCTTTATAAATTTGTGAAGGGTGGGTATTAGGAGGGTGCAGCCAGGGACGAGGGGTAATAGGTGTAAGCTGGAACAGAGGAGGTTCCACATACATCTGAGAAGGAACTTCTTCATGGGGAAGGTGACAGAGCACTGGAATGAGCTGCCCGGGGGGGATGTTGAATCTCCTTCTCTGGAGATGTTTAGAACTTGCCTGAATATGTTCCTGTGTGACTTGGTCTGGCTGGCTGTGCTGTGGTAGAGAGATTGGACTAGTTGATCTTTCAAGGTCCCTTCCAATCCCCAATGTACTGTGAAACCTTGCAGTTGCAATGGATTTGACAGAGACACAAACCTGCGAGTTGTTCATTTGCAAGATGTACTCAGCCAGCTCCAGTGAAGGAGCATAACACATACTACCATAGTTTAAGAAAGTGAAACCCAATAAAATCAAGCTGACAGAAGATACGTTCTTGGCAATAATGAGAAACTAGAAAAAATTGTGAGATTAGCTCAGTGTGGCTCATGAAATAGCAGCCAGTATAATGAAAATCTGTGGCAAGGATGTAAAGAGCCATAGCAGGAAAGAGCCAGTACAGAGGCAGAAGGCCGAGTGGTCCTTGTTTTATGTGCATGGATAGATGGATGTTACATATATCTTGCCATATATTGCGTATTTGTAGAACACTCCCATAGCCATAGCACTATGGGCAGTCTCTGTCAGGAGCCTGTGGCATCCTGAGTTGATACCTGGTGGAGAAAGCACTGAAGAAGTGCTTCAATACTTGAATCTGAAAGCTCAAGTAGCAGCTATTTGAGACACTTCTCTGAAGAAGAGATAATAAAGGTAATATAGCTAATTTTGTATCCTGTTTAACTATAAACATTTCTTATTCCCAACAGAAATCTGTTACAGTTTTGAGTATTACCTTACGTTCCATAAGTGTTGGCCTGAGAGCTCAGGCACGTAGGTAGTTGGATTATCACAGAACTGCTGGAGAGAGTCCAACCCAGAGCCACGAAGATGATGAAGGGAATCGAACACCTCCCTGATGAGGAAGGGCTGAGGGAGCTGGGTCTCTTGAGCTTGGAGAAACGAAGACTGAGGAGTGACTTCGTTAATGTTAATAAATATGTGAAGGGTGGGTGTCAGGAGGATGGATTCAGGCTCTGCTCGGTGTCATCTAGTGATAGGACAAGGGGCAATGGGAGTGAGCTGGAACATAGGAGGTTCCCATCAATATGAGAAGGAACTTCTTCCTGGTGAGGGTGACAGAGCACTGAAATTGGCTGCCCAGGAGTGTTGTGGAGTCTCCTTCTCTGGAGACGTATAAAACCCTCCTGGATATGTTCTTGTGCGACTTGGTCTAGATGGTCCTGCTGTGGCAGGGGGATTTGACTACATGGTTTTTTGAGGCAACTTCCAATTCCTAATGTTCTGTGATTCTGTGTGTGTTACTGCTGTCATTGCAATGTCAGATGCTGTGACGGTGGTTGCCATGTTTTGGCATAAATATGGGTTGTGCTGTTGTATATTTATCCCAGAGCTTGGGCACAGCTGGAATGTGTCACGTCTGTCACTGCAGCACAGGTTATCGCAGTGATGTAGTCAGCTTTAGGCACTTGTTTCTATTTCTCCATACTCACACCTATCTGATGGATGTCAGGGTATGCCAGCTTTGTAAAGCTATATACCTGCTCTACATTTCCTTCTGCTTGTAAGACTTGTGTGACTTACCTTGCTTTTCTTACTATATTTCCATTTCCTTGCTTTCTCTTCCTTGCCTTTTTTGGCAAGTTGTGTGGGAAACTGTGGTATTTTAGACTTAGCCAAATTCAACCCATGTCAAAACTTCTTGAAATACGATCTTCTGAGAGTTCTAGTATAAATAAAACATACAGGTTTGTATCCAGAGACAGGGATGTTTATCTAAACTGAACATCTGATTCCTCATGAGGTTTAGTAGTTCACTACTGAATCTGTGTCAGTCCAGTTAATTACTTACAAACACCTAAGCCACAGACTTGGAGTGAAAGAAAGCCAAGTCCCAAACCTACACATTATTTGACACAGGGAGAAACTTGTTAAAATAAGAAGGATGTTTACATAGCTGTTGCTCAGTTTGAAATGTAAAATTAATGTGCAGATGAGCCAGCACCATAGCTCTTGATTCTGGATTTGCACGACCTCTATTAATGTGATAGAGTGTCTATTAATGTGATAGAGGAGTGTCCCCCCTATAAATTCTCCCACCCCCTTCTCCAACATGTCCTCCTCTTGCTTCCAGCAGTACAGCAAGGGATTGCTTTGTATCAGTGGTTTGGCTCTGTGCCCTGGAGCTTACAGGAAGGAAAGAATGCCTAGTTTTTATAAGAGTCTCTGCTCTTCTCTTTTTAGGACAATGTAGATCAGTCTTCGGCTCATGGTCGGCGGGATCTGGTGGAACCGGGCTTCCAAGAACCATCTAACCGCATCTCCCTGAATCACCAAGGTAAGGAATGGTGGGTGGGAAAACCAGGCTCCTTGAGGGTGTGCCGGGGTTGCTGCATAAGCAGAGGTAGTTTTACCTCTGTATTGCCACTTCTCCTTTTTTACATAAAAAATACAAGGAATTTCTGGCTGGTTGGAAGAAGAATACTGAGATTGCTGGATGAATTGTCACAACTGTCCTGTGAGTTACAGGTGAAGGACCACAAAGAATTTGTGGTAAAACTCGAGTCTTGTTGCCGAAACTAGAACTGCTAGTCTGGTGGCAGGCGTATTCTTCTGTTTTTAGGAAGAGAGAGGAGGAAGGTACTGAGATTGAGTTCAACATGTACAATGTTAACATTGCATTTGAAAAGCCTTCTGTTGCTCTGAGAAGGTTCAGGGCTCTGGCTCAACTTTTGCAGTAGGAGAAAAGTATGTTGACTTGATCTGCATGACAGAAATCAGTGCTTTCAGAGAATGAAAGCCCTGAACTAGATGATGTAAAATCAGTCTTAGACAACTTTGTCCATTAATGTCTGTTCAGATAACTGAAAAGAGTTACATAGCACAGACGTTTCAGCTGAGCTTTAATTCTTCTGTTTTGGAACACTAGACACTGTAACCTTAACCAGTGAATCTTCCCACCCTCAGAGTTCATGATGACTTCACTGGGAATTTGAAGGTCATATTTTTCTCCTCAATATTGGATGCTTTGAATAATCAGCTGGATAGGGTGCTGGGCCGTCTTGTCAAGACTGTGCTTTTGCCAGGAAAGCTTAGACCAGGTGATCCTCAAGGTCCCTTCCAACCTAGCATTCTGTCATTCTTTGTGATGCTATGGTTCAAATGTTGAACTGCTGTTGCAGTCATCACAAAGCTCTTGACACAGAAAAGAGTATAGAAACATTCAGATTGGAAAAAACCCTTTAGATCACTCAGTCCAACCGTCAACCCTACTCTACAAGTTCACCCCTAAACCAGATCTCCCAACACTACATCTAAGCATCTTTTACACTCATCCAGGGACGGGGAATCAACCACCACCCTGGGCAGCCCATTCCAGTGCCTGACCACTCTTTCTGGGAAGAATTTTTTCCTGATGTCCAATCTAAACCTCTGCTTTTGGAGCTTGAAACCCTTCCCTCTGGCTTTGTCACTAAGTACCTATGAGAAGAGACCAGCACCAACATCTCTACAGGGTCCTTTCAGATAGTTATAGAGAGTGATGAGATCTCCCCTAAGCTTCCTTTTTCTCAAACTGAACAGCCCTAACTCTCTATCTCACAGTATCACAGTAATGATAAGGTTGGAAAAGACCTTAAAGATCATCCAGTCCAACCTACATCCAAAAAAACCAAAACAACCAGTAATCCTAGCATCTAACATCTAGACCATGCCACTCAGAACCTCGTCCAGCCTAACCTTGAACACCTCCAGGGATGGTGACTCAACCACCTCTGTGGGCAGCCCATTCCAAAACTGGANAATCCCACTAACACCCCCAAGTCTCTCTCTAACTGAGAATTCTCCAAGAACTCCATTCCCAACCTGTAGTTCTGCCTGGGATTGTTATAACCAAAATGCAGAACCCGACACTTAGACTTGTTAAAACTCATCCTATTGGAGTCTGCCCATCTCTCCAGTCTGTCCAGATCCCTCTGCAGGGCCCTCCTACCTTCCAACAGATCAACAGGAGCTCCGAGCTTGGTGTCATCTGCAAATTTGCTCATGATGGACTCCATCCCATCATCAATATCATCAATGAAGATGTTGAACAGGACCGGACCCAACACCAACCCTTGGGGGACACCACTAGTAACTGGTCGCCAACTAGATGTGACACCATTTACTACCACTCTCTGGGCTTGTCCATCCAACCAGTTCCTGACCCAGCATAGAATCTTCCTGTCAAAGTCCCTTGCTGCCATCTTCGCCTGGAGTATATCATGGCAGACTGTGTCGAATGCTTTACTGAAATCCAGGTACTCCACATCCACAGCCTTCCTCTCATCAACCAGTCGAGTTACTTGATCATAAAAGGAGATCAGAATCACAGAACATTAGGGATTGGAAGGGACCTCGAAAGATCATGTAGTCCAATCTCCTTGCCAGAGCAAGATCACCTAGACCAAGTTGCACAGGAACATATCCAGGCGGGTTTGAAATGTCCCCAGAGAAGACTCCACAACCCCCCTGGGCAGTCCATTCTATCCTCATAAGGTTTATTCTCAGGCCCTTAACCAGCTTTGTTGCCCTCTGCATTCACTCCAGCATCCTCAGTGTCTCCCTTTGTACTGAGATGCCCAAAACTGGACCCAGTACTCAAGCTGCGACCTCCCCAGTGCTGAGTATAGGGGGATAATCACCACCCTACTCCTGCTGGACACACAGTTTCTAATCCAGGCCATTGACCTTCTTGGCCACTGGGACACAGATCCCAAACGTACTACTTAAAACATTAATTAAATATGTCTTTCTTAATTTTCCCTTTAAATATCCAGCTGCTTTTGTTTGCTAAGTGGGTTTTTTATCAGTGGCAGGTGTTTGCTTATTGAAGCCTTACACCAAACTCTGCTATCCATAACCTCTGTTAAAGCTTTGCTGGCACTGACTGATGAAAAACTTAAGAGTAAACCTGTATCCAGAAGCCACTTGCAGGGTCCCTGCTTGATTCAATAAATGAATCTGATTTGGATTGGTGGTAAAAAATATTTGCAACAACATCTCCCTTATGAGGAAAGGCTGAAGGAGCTGGGTCTCTTGAGCTTGGAGAAAGGGAAACTGAGGGGTGACCTCAAAAATGTTGATAAGGGTGTTGTGAAGGGTGGGTGTCAGGAGGATGGAGCCAGGCTCTGCTCAGTGTCATCTAATGACTGGACACAGAGCAATTGGTGTCAGCTGGAACATAGGAGGTTCCACATAAATGTGAGGGTGACAGAGCACTGGAAAGGGCTGCCCAGAGGGGTTGTGGAGTCTCCTTCTCTGGGAGACATTTAAAACCCACCTGGATATGTTCCTGAGTTATTTGGTCTAGGTGATCCTGCTGTGTCAGGGGGATTGGATTAGATGATGTTTTGAGGTCCCTTGCAATCCCTAATATTCT
Organism: Rhinopomastus cyanomelas; assembly: GCA_013400115.1. Taxonomy (NCBI): domain Eukaryota; kingdom Metazoa; phylum Chordata; class Aves; order Bucerotiformes; family Rhinopomastidae; genus Rhinopomastus; species Rhinopomastus cyanomelas. Next base: position 381,738 of record VXBP01008537.1, read on the forward strand.
GTGATTCTGTGAACAATCTGTGGCAAATTTTGTTTCCAGTTATGGAGAGCATTGCAGACTGCAGCTTATACCAACTAGTACATAAAGCTTTTGTTCCTGTGTTTCACAAGTCTTTTAAGAAAAACTGGGAGTCTTGCAACAAAGGTAATTTAATAAATATTTAACCTCAGCAGAAATTGTGGAAGGATTAAGATCAGTTAAAATATTCTGTATACTTGGAGCTCCCTGCCCTTTTCCCTTTGGTGTACTGTGCCTTAAACTCTGCAGCTGAGCTCTGAGCCAGCAAACATTATTTAATGTGTAGCCTTGCAGTTCAGACCGCTTAGTGCATGCACAACATGGGCCAGTTTCTGTTGAACATTAACTTACAGCCTTTTGCTTTTTCACTGAGAGCGCTTTGCTACGAGCACTTGCAATTCTGAACCAGAACCCACTTTCCATGGCCTATAAAAATGGTGATTAGCTTCCTCCCAGGCATCTGAATCCCTTTAACACAAGCTGGAAAAAGAGCATTCAAGTGCAGCCTGAGATATCCCTGCCAACTATCCTTGTGTGAATAAGCCCTTTCTTGTGTCGGGTATTTCAAGTACACATTTCCTGCTGAATCACTCTTTTTACACAAGCAGATGCTTTATAACTGTTAAGCTTTTTATTTTAAAAGAATTATCTTGTGGAGATTGAGGTGCAAGAAGTCCAGAATAGGTTTCATGTGCAATAGACATACAAAGTCAGGTGCAGAGAGAACAGTATTTTTTCCTAGCAGTAACTGAGTAGCAGCCTGTGTTTAGATTTGCTGACTAACAACAAGTATTTTTATATCAAAGCCATTATTCAGTGCTCCCTTTGCAATTATTCTTCTAGTTGGAAAAATGTCTTATAGGTGCTAAACGCAGGGGAACTAGGATTTTTTAACTCAAAAGCTACTTCAGAAATGCAGCAGAAAAGAGCAAACATCATCCAGCTGAGTAATGAATGCTGGTATGATTCTGCACTGGCAGGGGGATTGGACTAGATTATCTTTCAAGGTCCCTTCCAAGCCCTAATGTTCTGTGGTTCTGTGATCTGCCAGTGTAGTGGGACAGATATGCTTCAGCTACCTGTAGAAAATTATACAAAGATTAACAGCCAACCAGGATTTGACAGGTTCTCCACCGCCTCAGCTCTGCACTGGTGAGGCCACATCTGGAATGTTGTGCCCAGTTCTGGGCCTCTCAGTTCAAGAAGGACGCACAACTGCTGTAGAGAGCTCAGAGCAGAGCCACAAAGATGATGGAGTGGGACACCTCCCTTATGAGGAAAGGCTGAGAAACCTAGGTCTCTTTAACTTAGAGAAACAGAGACTGAGGGGTGACTTCATTAATGTTGATAAATATGTGAAGGATGGTTGTCAGGAGGATGGAGCCAGGCTCTGCTCAGTGGCATCTAATGATAGGACAAAGGGCAGTGGGTGTCAGCTGGAACATAGGAGGTTCCACATCAATAGAAGGAACTTCATCACGGTGAGGGTGACAGCACTGAAAGGGGCTGCCCAGGGGGTTGTGGAGTCTCTCTGGAGACCAGGTGGTTTAAAACCCACCTGGATGTGTTCCTGTGTGACTTGGTCTAGGTGGTGCTGCTCTGGCAGGAGGATTGGACTGAGTGATCTTTTGAAGTCTCTTCCAATCCCTAATGTTCTGGGACTCTGTGGTTCCTTTTATATCTGCCGCAGGATATACGTGTTGAGGTTAAGGTGATTTTGTTTCTTGGTCTATAGCTAAGGAGGAGTGTTTCTGGTAAGGGCCAGTTCTGTTTGTGCAACACTGCAGTTCTGGGATCTCACTGAGACCAGTCGGTTGTTGGGTGTATCAGAATCAACCTGCATTTTTTGCAGAATCCAGCTGGTACTGAAATGAAAATGTAGAGTGACAAACAGCAAGTATTGTTTGTATTGCAGAGACAACACTGCCAAGGCATTCATGAATTCTCATGCTTTGTAGAAATATTGTTGTCATTGTTCAGCCTTAGGAAAAAGCCACCATGAGTGCCAGAAAGATTTACACTGCCTATCCTCATACAGTTTGCAGAGCCCTGCTTCCTGCCTGGCTCATGACAGTACCTTTGTCTTCTTTGGGAGAAGGCTTCCATTATATTTGGTGATAAATCTTGTTAGCACAGCTACAAAGCGGGCACCCATAACAGCTATGGGGAAGTTGAACTTCCCTCATTATATTGGTTCTCCAACCTTTGAGCTAACAGAAATCTGAAAAAAAACAACCCAGAAATCAAAACGAAGAAAAGAATAAAGGAGGTTGGCGTTTCATACGGGTAATTCCAGAGATTTGCAGCAAGTGACATGAAGTCACAGAATCACAGAACATTAGAGGAAGGGACCTCAAAAGACCATCTAGTCCAATCCCCCTGCCACAGGGGGATCACCCCTTGGTCTAGCGGATCTAGGATCACCTAGACCAAGTCGCACAGGAACATATAAAAATAGACTAATTGATTGAGTTCAGTAGAGGATGGAGCCAGGCTCTTCTCAGTGTCATCCAAAGATAAGACAAGGGGCAATGGGTGTCAATTGGAACAGAGGAGGGTCCACATCAATAGGAGCAGGAACTTCTTCCCAGTAAGGGTGACAGGGAACTGGAACAGGTTGCCCAGAGGTGTTGTGGAGTCTCCTTCTCTGGAGGAGTTTAAAACCCACCTGGATATGTTCCTGTGCGACTTGGTCTCGGTGGTTCTGCTGTGGTAGGGGGATTGGACTAGATGATCTTTCAACATCCCTTCCAATCTCCAATGTTCTATGATTGCAGGTACAGAGTGATTGCATTGGGAGAGCAGTTGGAGCTGGGCTGGGCAGTTGGGTTACTTTCTGCAGAGAATCCAGGAGGCAGCATGCATGTCACACGTCGGAGTACAAGTGTAGAGGGTGGTGTTCACATTGAAGATAGACAGGTTGGGTTGTGTGCCTTCACCTTCCTTTCAAGATTTACATCTCCAGTTTTCATGGGCTGGGAAGGAGTAGATTCAAAAGCTGTGAATTCAGGGTGATTAGAAGTTTGTTTCTGATTGTTAGATTCTTGTCTAAAGCTTTGGGAAGAAAAGATATTAATGTGGCAGCTGGGTGGTGTGATCCTGATGTTCGTCCTTTAATGGGATGAGCATTTCCTGCTAGAACTGAAGAGCTGAGACTTCGCTGTTGGAGCTGTTGTCACTTTCCGTGCTTTGGCTAGTGGTGCAGGGGATAGCACATGGATGCCATCTCCTCTGCTCTATGGGTGTGCAGCTGTTGGTATGTTATGGAAAACCTTTGGTGCTGTAGCATGGCAGGAGAACTGGCTGAGTGAAAGCGTGGGCTGTGGTGGGAGGAGAGCAGCACCACGCAGTGCGTGCACAGGCACAGCAGTCTGGAGGAGTGCGGCAGGAGGCAGACGCTCGTGCAGGGTGTTTGTTTGCTGCTGGCACACCTCCTGAGGTCTGTTGGCTCAGTGGGGTGATGTCACCGCCAGCACAAATACCTTCTGTGCTGGAGTGGCTGCTCCAGTTGTATTGGGGTGGCTGGCCTCTTGCCCAGCACCTGATGCAACAGCCTGGCCAGTGACTGCTTGGGAGGAGTAGTACCTTGCCTGGGCTGTGAGAGGCCTCAGCAGGGAAGCCACCCCCCAGGTCCTACATGACTGCGATGTTGTTTGGGCTTTTTGTTTTATGGGCCGGAGCTCAGCTTCCGTAGGAAATGGTGCGTTTGGGGCAGTTCGAGTACCAGAGGGAGAAACAGCTCAATGTCCTCTCCTGGTCAGGTGCTGAACTCGCTTGTCATGCACTGATGTTATATTTTGTGTGAGAGGAGGAAAGAAAGTCCCTAAATGCTACTGGTAGTATGCTCTCCTTCACACACGTGTTTACAGAATCACAGAACATTAGGGATTGGAATCCCCCTGCCAGAGCAGGATCACCTAGACCAAGTCACACAGGGACATATTCAGGCAAGTTTTAAATGTCTCTAGAGAAGGAGACTCCACAGCACCCCCTGGGCAGTCCCTTCCAGTGCTCTGTCACCCTCATTGGGAAGAAGTTCCTTCTCAGATTGATGTGGAACCTCCTGTGTTCCAGCTCACACCCATTGCCCCTTGTCCTATCACTAGATGACACTGAGCAGAGCCTGGATCCATCCTCCTCACACCCACTCTTCACATATTTATAAACATTAATGAAGTCACCCCTCAGTCTCCAAGCTAAAGAGACCCAGATGCATTCAGTATTTTTGGTACAAAACCAACTTTTGTTTCACATTTATCATTCTTCCTCTAATTAAGACCAGCTAGCCACTGAAAAGGGAGGACACTGAATAGTTGAATAATAAGGGATCCTAAAGCAATAGAAGCCTTTGCTGGGAGAAGTGCTGTATCCCAAAATATTGCACTCACCCTCGTTTTGTTCCTTACCCTTAGAAATCTTAATTGTTTAAAAGTTGCTTGGTTAGTTCTTTAATTTCAATAATTATATTTTTTAAAAGAGGAGCAAAAGTAATTTCTGTATTCATTTCAAAGATGATAATAGTTCTGCTTAGAAGTTGGAGCTCAGAAACAGGTAAATTAACTGTCATTTTGCTCCACTTGAGGCACTGGGAAGAAGAGAGGAAACCAAAGGTTAGGACACTTATCTTTGGGACAAACAATGAAAGGAAATCAAGAGCTGTACTGCCTGTTCTCAAGTCTCTCTCTACTTTGATAAGGATCAAAAACATAAAGCTCAGGAAAACAAAAACCTAAAAATTGAACTCATGTCTCAGAGTGCTGTCTGCAGATGAGGAGGCTGCGCTATGTTGGCTACTGGAAATCATCTGCCGTCACAAGAGAGATCAGAAGTGCATGGCTTGACACAGATCGGAAACGTCAGTTGCAGGGCCACGAAGATGATGGAGTAGAACACCTCCCTTATGAGGAAAGACTGAGGGAGCTGGGTCTCTTTAGCTTGGAGAAACAAAGACTGAGGGGTGACCTGATTAATGTTTATAAATATGTGAAGGGTGAGTTCTCTGGAGACATTTAAAACCTGTCTGAACATATCCTTGTGTAACTTGATCTAGGGAATCCTGCTGTGGCAGGGGGATTGGACTAGATGATCTTTCGAGGTCCCTTCCAATCCCTGATGTTCTGTGATTCTGTTTAGGTCAGGGTGAGAGTAATGCACAACTTTATCTGAAGTGGTTAAGTGGATTTCATTTGCAGGGAGGAGAATAAACAATTATGTCTAGTCCAAAAATTGCTAAATATACTGGCAAACAGTGAAGAGGTTCCTTTCAAAGATCAGTTCCAACAAATCTCAGGAATTACGGAGCAGGTTTTGGCACTACAGCTGTCTCTCCTTGGCCACAATCCTGTTGCCACATTCTTGGAAATAACTTTCATAGAAAAGAGGGTCTTGCCCCCTCTCCCATCACCTTTATAAAGCTGAGATGCACAGTAACACTGGGCCCTTGATACAGATTTTTGCAAAGTACAGAGATTTAAACAACAGTCCCTCCTTGATGAGCAGGAACTTTTTCCCAGTAAGGGTGACAGAGCAGTGGAACAGGCTGCCCAGGAGGGTTGTGGAGTCTCTTTCTCTGGAGACGTTTAGAACCTACCTGGGTATGTTCCCATGTGCTTTGGTCTAGATGATCCTGCTGTGGCAGAGAGATTGGACTAGATGATCTTTCAAGGCCCCTTCCAATCTCTAATGTTCTGTGATTCTGGGATCATAGTAATTTAAAGTATTAGATGCATCACAGATAAATGACAGTGTATTTGTGATTTATTTACAAGTGACACTCTTCGATGTCTGGATGAACAGAGTCGCTTCATTTTAGACTTGGACACAACAGTCATGGAACCAGATAAGTGCCCTACAGCCTTCCATACAATCAGATGCCTTTTTCTCCATTAAAGCTGACCTTGTATAGTGACACTGTACTTTTATGTTGGAAATTAAAGACTGACACTTTTGAAAATGTTCTTTTAAAGCAGCATTTCAAAACAGGCATAGATAGCTGCAGTGAATATACATTGTTTCCATCTCTAAACACAACCCTTCCTCTTTACATGTCAAAATGCCTTTGAAATGTAGGGTTTGATTCTGGTTGTGGTATCAAAATTTGAAGTTAATACTCTGATGCCACAGAGGTATTTTTCCTGGACATGTGCCATTGTACAGCATGATTAAAAAAAACCAGGCTACCTAATAAATCAGCTTTCCTAGCTGTACAGCTCATTAATAATGAGACTAGTTAAGTCCTCACAGCCATGTTTTTATCATGTGGCTGTAACACCTTCCCCAAAAGGTTCAAAAGCCTCTTACACATAGTCAAATGCTCTTAAAACATGCCCCTAACTGGGAAGAATATGCAAAATCCAAGGACGTGCAGGAGGAAGGCCAGTGAGGCACAGGCAGGAATTCAACTCGGCCACAATGAAGCCACCACTCAGAAGCTATCAAAAGAGCCTTTGTGGGTAGAATTCATTTCCATCCTTCCACTCTCCTAACATCCTGACAGCACAAATTTAGTCAAATTACAAAATAAAACAGAAAGGCAATAAAAGTCATTCCAGAAAACACATGAGCTCATCCCTGAGATGTTACAGTTAACCTGCATTGATTAAATTAGAAGAGGGCACTTCAGACCGCTGAGCTCAATTATGGCCTATTAACTGAAAGAGAAGGAACAAGCCCTGCAGGAGTGGCGTGTTGCCAGAGCACAAGGCTCCCCGTACCTGTTGGACAGTAAATAGATCACAATATAAAGCAATAGCTACATCCTGGAGTCTCCCACACTTGGCTGTATTAGCATTATGCTTACAGAAATGATGCAAGTTGTAGCTAGGTCTCTTTAGCTTGGAGTAAAGGAGACTCATTAATGTTTACAAGTGTGTGAAGGGTGGGTGTCAGGAGGATGGAGTCAGGCTCTGCTCAGTGTCATCTAATGTTAGGCAAAGGGACAATGGGTGTGAGGTGGAACAGAGGAGGTTCCACATCAAGGAGAAGGAACAACTTCTCAGTGAGGTAGTACTGTGACTCTGTGATTTTTCAAAGTTAGCTGACATTATATAGGGAAATTCAAGTAGTCTCAACAAACACAGAATTAGTCCAAGGTTTTACTGTCCTTTTCTGTTCTGTTAGAACAGTCTTCAGGAGTTTATGTACTGGAAAACCACGATCGTCACGTGAAGCCATAACGTGTTGTATAGCTGAGAGGAAGTGTCCAATCCAAGTTACATCTTAAACATCCTCTTTATTAAAAATATCTTTTAAAATCATAGAATCATAGAATCACTATGGATTGGAAGGGACCTTGAAAGATCATCTAGTCCAATCCCCTGACACAGCAGGATCTCCTAGACCAAGTCACACAGGAACACATCCAGGCAGGCCTTGAACATCTCCAGTGAAGGAGACTCCACAGCCNCCAGCTCTCCAGCCTGTCCCGATCTCGCTGAATGGCAGCACAGTCTGCAGGGGTGTCGGCGACACCACCCAGCTTTGTGTCATCAGCAAACTTGCTGACAGTGCACCCCAATCCCTCATCCAAGTCATCAATTAATAGATTAAACAGGACTGGTCCCAACACTGACCACTGGGGCACTCCACTAGATACAGCCCTCAAACTGACCACTACTCTCTGACTTCTACCCTGTAGCCAGTTTACTATCCACCTCACTACCCGAAAATCTAGACCACACTGCCTCAGTTTGTCTGAGAGGATGCTGTGAGAGATTGTGTTCTGCCAGATGATTGGAAAGTTGTGGACCATAGATTTTTCCAGCATGGACATGTATTTCCTTTACATAAGACAATGGAATGTGCTCATAGTCTGTATGAGCAAGTGTAGCTTCACTTAATTACATCAAGAGGAATGTGCCCTGTGGTATACCTGAAAAAAATGAATGTCACTAAAAATAGCTGGCTAATGAATCTCTGAAGGGTTGAGTTCATGCGACAGTGTGTCAAGGTGTGTTTATTTAACTATCAACATGATTTTCTATGTTGAAAAATTAGAAAATATTCATGAATGAAGTCAGACATAAGATACCAAGAACAGTGTAAAAAGGTGCATGGTTCGACTATAACATGTGCTGGTGCTGTCTGTCAGCCCCATATCTCTGCAGAGCAGCCTGCCTGGACCCACAGCTAGTCACAGAACCACAGAACATTAGGGATTGAAAGGGACCTTGAAAGATCGTCTAGTCGAATCCTCTGCCAGACAGGATCACGTAGACGAAGTCACACAGGAATATATCCAGGCGGGTTTTAAACCCAGTGAGGGTGACAGCACTGGAAGGGGCTGCCCATAGGGATTGCAGAGTCTCCTTCTCTGGAGACATTTAAAACCCATCTCCTGGACATGTTCCAGTGTGACTTGGTCTAAGTGGTCCTGCGGTGGCAGGGGGATTGGACTAGATGATCTTTCGAGGTCCCTTCCAATCCCTAATGATTCAATGATTCTATCTCCAGAGGTCCCTTCAACTCCTACCATTAGATGATACTGGGAAGAGCCTGGTTCCATCCTCCTGACACCTACCCTTCACATATTTATCAACATTTATGAGGTTACCCCTCTGTCTCCTTTTCTCCAAGCTCAAGAGACTCAGCTCGCTCAGCCTTTCCTTGTCAGGGAGGTGTTCTACTCCCTGTATTATCTTCATGACTCTGCTCTGACTCTCTCCAGCAGTTCTGTGTCCTTCTGGAACTGAGGGCCCAGAACTGGACACAATATTCCAGAGACAGTNCAGAGGTCCCTTCAACTCCTACCATTAGATGATACTGGGAAGAGCCTGGTTCCATCCTCCTGACACCTACCCTTCACATATTTATCAACATTTATGAGGTTACCCCTCTGTCTCCTTTTCTCCAAGCTCAAGAGACTCAGCTCGCTCAGCCTTTCCTTGTCAGGGAGGTGTTCTACTCCCTGTATTATCTTCATGACTCTGCTCTGACTCTCTCCAGCAGTTCTGTGTCCTTCTGGAACTGAGGGCCCAGAACTGGACACAATATTCCAGAGACAGTCTCACCAGGGCAGTGTAAAGAGGAAGGAGAACCTCTCATTCTGCTAACCATGCTCCTTCTGATCCACCCCAGGATGCTGTTTGCCTTCACATGTACCCAGTGACCACAGCTAGGTAGTTCTTAGTCTTCAGAATAATCTTCCTTCAGAAGTAATCTTCAGAATATGACAATTTCTAGAGACTACATGAAAAGTACACATCAGGGAACAAATTTGGAATCTGCTAAAGCTGAGTACAGGTCACCTCAAAGGCTCAACTGGAATAGCTGGTGAATCACTCGTTCATGTGAAGAAATGCGATCTTGCTGCTGGGACACAAGTGGGTGTTCCTACCATAGTGGCTAAACTGCAGTGCCTGATGTACTTAAAAAGCCATCAAGATAAGTCTTTTCAAGCATTAAGGCTTTACTAGAACGCTTCAGGACTACCGTGAGCTCTGTTCTATTCACATGTTGCATCGTCCTAGGTCTATAGCTATGTGGGCACACTTGGGCTGGAAGAAGTGGTCTTCTCTGGTTTCCTGGGCTGTATCTTTGATATGAGACAGAGTGAAGTGAGCATGTTGTCTGATCTCTTGTGAATGCTGAACCTGCACCCACGTCTTTCTGAAGAGAAGTGGTGGTGGTGATTTTGGGAGATGCAGGGTAAGACATCATGGCCCTGTAAGCTTGTTTAAGTATTCTGGCAATGTCACCTGCGACGAATTGCTTTGTGAGAAGCAATGATGTCACAGCCTGATGCAGACTGACCAGGTGGAGAGGAGCAGCAGACTGGTTTCCCAAAGTCACCCAAACTGAGACTGCACACAGCTTGTAAAGTCAGGCTTTGGGGCTCAGAGAAGATGGATGTAATGGACAAGTTAGTTTTGACTTGCATCAAGCTACGATCCATACAGCACACGTGTGGCTTTTGCTTCCTGCTGAGCCTGGTCCTGCCTTGTTTTAACCAATACAGCTTACCTGTGTGATGTTAGTAAGGTAATAAGCTTTGAGTAGCTCCTTAAAGGAAATAGGATGTGGTAATAGGATGTGATCAGTCTAGAAGAAACATAGATATATATTTCTGGCTTTCTTAGGCCTAGATAAACTTAGGCTGATGTGATTTGCTCCTCAATGAAGACTAGGATGGTAAAGGCAGATTGCTTTTTCTTTTGTGTCATTGCTGGTCTTGGATGATTGGCTGCAATGGTTTGTTTTTCTTTTTTCCCAGATTTGGGCAAGATTATTTTAGCAACTGATTTTTGTTGATGGTTTATGTGGGTTTTGTTTTTTTTTAGGAACTAAGGCTGGTTGTCAGGAGCCCTTGGGGTCAGTGCACTCACAGCAGAAGGAAACGCTTCACAGCCTATATTAAGGCCTGGTTTCTGCATCAGCTGTGAGGTACACATGCCTTCAGCAGTGGCTCCACACCGCCATTTGGGTGTGATCTGCTGCAATATGCTCTGCTATCGGAGCATCTGTGCAGCAGGACTGCCATGTTCCCTTCGCTGCAGAGGTTCACACTATTTTACAGCAGTAATTCCTCACAAATTATCTGCCCTTTGCACATCTCCTTGTTTCACATCCCAAAAGACTCTGATTTCACAGAATCACAGAACACTGGAGATTGGGAGGGACCTTGAAAGATCATCCAGTCCAATCCCCACTCCCGCAGCAGGACCACCTAGACCAAGTCGCACAAGAACATATCCAGATGGGTTTTAAACGTCTCCAGAGAAGGAGACTGTACAACCTCCCCAGGCAGCCTGTTCCAGTGCTCTGTCACCCTCACTGGGAACAAGTTCCTTCTCAGATTGATGTGGAACCTCCTATGTTCCAGCTGACACCCACTGTCCCTTCTCCTATCATTAGATGACACTGAGCGTAGCCTGGCTCCATCCTCCTGACCCCCACTCTTCACATATTTATAAACATTAATGAGGTCACCCCCCAGTCTCTGTTTCTCCAAGCTCAAGAGACCCAGCTCCCTCAGCCTTTCCTCATCAGGGAAGTGTTCTACTCCATCATCTTCCTGACACAACAGCTAGACTGGTGTGAAAGGTCCCTTCCAATCAGTAATGTTCTGTGAAGGGAGCAAAAGCAGGGGTCCTATTCGATGACAGCATTTCTGTAGACAGATGAAGTTAGGTGCCTGCCCCAAATCATTCTTTCTAACATAGGGCAAAGAAACATAGACAAAATTTGTTCTCAAGCTGCTGCCAAGGCAGTAAGAGGACATGTAGTCGCAGCAGCCACCTTTCTTTTTGAAGTGCAGCTGACGTGGACAGGTGCATGCGTGTTGTTACCTGTCAGGTACTGGCTTTGGAAGACCTAAGTTTGAGGCTTTTTTGATGCTGCGTTGCAATTCCAACTAACCCTCCTCTCTCTGGTTTACTGTCTTGTAAGTGATTCACTGAAGTGACAATGGGAGTTACCCTATGCTGTTAAAAGAGGTGTTCAAGTGTTGTACTTTCTGTATGACTTGGGCTCTGTTACTTAAATTCTGTCTAGGAGTACTTTAAAAATGAACTGTGATCATATTGTCTGCTTTGCAAGGACATCGGTCACAGCCAGGTAACCAATGCTGAAAACGCAAGCTTTAATTAACTCAGAGGAATAGCTGATTCATTAATTGTTGTGTGCAGCTTTTGGAACTTGCATTACATCCTCTCAAACCTGCTTTCCAAGCCAGCAGTAAACCTCTTCAAAGCAAACCATAAATCCCATGGTTCAAAGTTAGTAGAATTAAAGGTTAGGCAGAGTATCAAGTGAGGAGGTTACGTAGTTAATTTTATTATAATAATAAATTTCAGCATCAGCTCTGCAGACCTATCAATTCCTGAAGAGAAGCACTAATGGACTTGAGTTCATCCAGCCGTTTCTCACAAGAAAGCTTTATTTAAGTTGTAGTGGAGTGGCTTTGGAAGGAAACCTCCAGTGGAAGGAGCCTGGGGTTTGTTGGCTGCCAGGCAGATTTCCTAGAGCAGGACAGTGCTCTGACCAAGCAGCTGCCAGCACAGGGGCCAGAGCACCAGAGTGTTAGAGGCTTGGCTGGAGCTCCACAGCAGCACGTTGGATTACGCATGATGTTTCCCAGAGCGGGGATATAGCCTGGGCTTTCTTGACAGGACGGGAGGGACTAATCTGTGCAGTGGTACTTACACTGATTTGTAAGGATTGTTCGACTGGGATTATTTGGCTGGATATTATGGTGTTTAATCAAGGATGGAAAGCACAAGTTCCCTAAAGAAAAGCAATAGATCCTTTGGCTGTGGTTTTTAACTTTGCCTTTAGTAATGTTAGACTTGTAAGATATGTAGCTGCTCTCTTCATAGCTCTGATTTTTTAACTCCTTTTTGAACTGTAACTTGTCTCTCAGTGTTGTTTATCAGATACCAGTATGGGCTGGGGACTGACCTGCTGGAGAGCAGTGTAGGAGAAGGGGACCCGAGGGTCCTGGTTGCCAGCAGGATGACCATGAGCCAGCAATGTTCCCTTGTGGCCAAGAAGGCCAACAGCATCCTGGGGTGGATAGAAGCCAGGTGTGAGCAGAATGAGAGAGGTTCTCCTTCCTCTTTACTCTGCCCTGGTGAGACTGCATCTGGAATACTGTGTCCAGTTCTGGATCCCTCCATTCCAGAAAAACACAGAACTGGGTCTCTTGCGCTTGGAGAAAAGGAGACTGAGGATTGACCTCATTAATGTTGATAAATATGTGAAGGGTGGGTATAAGAAGGATGGAGCCAGGCTCTGCTCAGTGTCATCCAGTGGTAGGACAAGGGGCAATTGTTGTGAGCTGGAACACAGGAGATTCCACATCAATCTGAGAAGGGACTTCTTCATGGTGAGGGTGACAGAGCACTGGAATGAACTGCCTAGGGGGCGGTTGTGGAGTCTCCTTCTCTGGAGACATTTAAAACCTGCCTAGATACGTTCCTGTGCAACTTGGTCTAGATCATAGGATGTTAGGGGTTGGAAGGGACCCAAGAGATCATCGAGTCCAACCCCCCTGCCGGAGCAGGACAAAACTATCTAACACAGATCACAGAGGAACGCATCCAGGCGGGCCTTGAAAGTCCCCAGAGAAGGAGACTCCACGACCTCCCTGGGGAGTCTGTTCCAGTGCTCTGTGACCCTCACAGTAAAGAAGTTCCCCCTTGTGTTGAGGCGGAACCTCCTCTGCTGCAACTTACACCCATTGCTCCTTGTCCTATCACAGGGAGCAAGTGAAAAGAGCCTGTCCCCCCCCTCCTGGCCAGCCTTCAGGTACTTATAAACATTGATCAAATCTCCCCTAAGTCTTCTCTTCTCCAGACTAAAAAGCCCCAAGTCCCTCAGCCTCTCCTCATAAGCCATGCCCTCCTGTCCCCTAATCATCCTCGTAGCCCTCCGCTGGACCCTCTCCAGTAGATCCCTGTCCCTCTTAAACTGGGGGGCCCAAAACTGAACACAGTACTCAAGATGAGGCCTCACCAGGGCAGAGTAGAGGGGGAGAAGAACTTCCCTCGATCTGCTGGACACACTCCTCCTAATACACCCCAGGATCCCATTGGCCTTCTTGGCCACCAGGGCACATTGCTGTGCCATGGTTAACCTGTTGTCCACCAGGACCCCCAGGTCCCTCTCCACAGGGCTGCTTTCCAGTAGATCACCTCCCAGCCTGTACTGGTGGAGTTTGTTATTCCTCCCCAGATGCAGGCCTCTGCACTTGTCCTTGTTGAACTTCATCTGGTTTCTCTGTGCCTAGCCCTCCAGTCTGTCCAGGTCTCTCTGGATGGCAGCACAGCCCTCAGCCGTATCAGCCGTATGGTCCTGCTGTTGCAGGGGGATTGGACTGGATGATCTTTTGAAGTCCCTTCCAATCCCTGATGTTCTGTGATTGTGTGATGTGTGTATGTTTGAGGTTTACTTGTGTATGTGTAAGACAAAAGTCTCATGAAAACTCTAGGAAGACCATTATGAGTAGAAATGTTTGTATAGGAATTAGTAAATCCTGAGAAAGAACATTTTTTCGTTCATGCAAGCATAAAGAAAACCCCCGCTAATTTAAAGCTTTTTAGTCAGTTTTCTGAATGTAAAAGTTTTAAAGTTGTTAAGACTTAATCTTAACAGCAAGTCAACTAAATGTGACCTTTGGTCTGTCAAATTATGACTCTCACTGATAAGGGATAGCCTCCTAAAGCTGTTCACCCAATAAATACAATGGTCTAATATATAAGATGCAATCTGCCAAGTGTTTAGCCTGTGTCCAGCAGACAGTATTTCAGTTCTTCTATCCATTGTTCTCCAGCATGGCGCTTGACTTCCAACTTGGAAGTGCCTTGAGGGCTCAGTAGGCTAACGTGTTATCTGGAAAGCTTCTTTGTGGTTTTGTGGGTGCTGCACAAGCTGGGAGCCATTCTGCTACTCAGCTGTTACACCGACCCTATCTCCTTGATCATTGAGTAGTGCAGCTGAAGGAACCGGGGTTGTTCAGGCTGGAGAAAAGGTGGTAAGGGGAGGCCTTATTGCTCTTTACAACTATCTGAAAGGAAGCTGTAGAGAGGTGAGGGCCAGTCTCTTTTCCCTATCACTCCCTATCCCCAACAAGAGGAAATCGCCTCAAGTTGTTCCATCGGAGGTTTCAATTGGACATCAGTAAAACTTTTTCCCTGTCACTGTGGTCAAGGATTGGAACAGGCTGCCCAGAAAGGTGGAGTCACTGTCCCTGGAGGTGTTCAAACAGTGTATAGATCTGGTGCTTGAAAACACAATTTAGTGGGCATGGTGGGGTTGGGTTGATGGCTGGACTTTATGATTTTGGAGGTCTCCTCCAACCTTGATGATTTTGGGATGCATTGTCAGAGCTTTTCTTCCTGGTTTTCTTGCAGATGAAATGTCTGTAGGTAAGGTGTACAGTTAATCTTAGCAGGAAGAAAAGGCTTGAAAAGACCATCCCTAGATCTGTCTCATGCATTGGCTCATGCTCACTCTGTTTTGTCCTGAGTAAAGGCTGGGCCATAGTCGTCCTGTAGGTACATGGCTGTTCTTTGCATGATGTAAATATAAACCTGAGATTTCCCTGTGTTCACACCTCTGTTTGGGTCAGGTGAGTTGGTCTGTCGTGCTCACCCTGTGGTTTAAAACTCGCCTGGATATGTTGCTGTGTGACTTGGTCAAGGTGGTCCTGCTGTGGAGGTGAATTGGACTAGATGCTCTTTCGTGGTCCCTTCCAGTCCCCAATGATTCTGTGATACTATGATATCTTAGTCTTCATTGATGCAACTGCTCCCATCATCTTTCAGGGTTTTTTAAGAATTAGTCTACTTAGACCCCAAGTATGGCCTTGGAAGAAATTAGCCCATGTGGTGCTGCATTGCAGTTAATGTTCTTTTCTATCCTTTGGGTGACTGAGGCTGTTTGGGATGTTTTTCTGTCTGGATAAACCCAACCAAAGAAATGCTTTTGTATTTAGGGCTCAGGTGATAAAATGGTGCAGAGAAACTACTGAACCTAATGCTTGTAGAAGAAAGCTGCAGATGCTACCATTCCTTTAGTTTCTTTAAGATGAATCTTCTGACTGGATTTTGTAGTCAGCTCAGGGATGAAGGTAACAGAGCACTGGAAGAGGCTGCCCATGGAGGTTGTAGAGTCTCCTTCTCTGGAGGTGTTTAAAACCTGCCTGGATGTGTTCCTGTGCGACTTGGTCTAGGTGGTCTTGCTGTGGCAGGGGAATTGGACTAGATGGTCTTTTCAAGGTCCCTTCTAATCCTTAATGTTCTGTGATTCTGTAATGACAATTTCCCAGAGGTCTATTTAAGCTTAGATTCTGCTTTAAGTGATGTATACTCACTATGTACTCTACAGCAGTGGTTCTTCAAGAACTGGTCTGCATGGAGGGTTTTGAAAGGCTGCCAGTTGCTGCTGTTTGGTTTTACCAGCAGCTCGGCTATCAAGTGCTGGCTGGACAAGGGTGTGTGGTTTACTCACCCAGCAGGAGGCGGTCATTCTCATGGGTACTAACTAATGTGTCCGATTTGACTTTCAGTTCAAACCTTCAAATGGTTAAAATGGCTTAGAAATCCAGTGGATCTTCTCAGTGTCATCTAGTGATAGGACGAGGGGCAATGGGTGTGAGCTGGAACATAGGAGGTTCCACATCAATATGAGAAGGAACTTCTTCCCAGTGAGGGTGACGGAGCATTCAAACAGGCTGCCCAGGGTGGTTGTGGAGTCTATTTCACTGGAGACGTTTAAGACCTGCCTGGATGTGTGTGTGACTTGGTCTACATGATCCTGCTGTGGCAGGGGGATTGGACTAGATGATCTTTTGAGGTCCCTTTCAATCTCTAATGATTCTATGATCTCTGGGCATAGACATCACCAGGAATGTACTGGATTACTTGTCAGACTGAGACATCTGCTGGTACTTGTGAGGAACATGTAGAATCACAGAATATTAGGGATTGGAAGGGGCCTCGAAAGTTTATCTACTCCAATCCCCCTGCCACAGCAGGATCACCTAGACCAAGTCACACAGGAGTGTATCCAGGCAGGTTTTAACAGTTTCCAGAGAAGAAGAATCAACAATCCCCCTGGACAACCCCTTCCAGTGCTCTGTCACCCACACTGGGAAGAAGTTCCTTCTCAGATTGATGTGGAACCTCCTATGTTCCAGCTCACACCCATTGCCCCTTGTTCTGTCATTAGATGACACAGAGCAGAGCCTGTCTCCATCCTCCTGACACCCACCCTTCGCATATTTATGAAGATTAATGAGGTCACCCCTCAGTCTCGTCGTCTTCAAGCTCAAGAGACCCAGCTCCATCAGCCTTTCCTTATTCAGGGGGATGTTCTACTCCCTTCATCATCTTTGTGGCTCTGCACTGGACTCTTTCCAGCAATTCTGTGTCCTTTGGGAACTGAGGGGCTCAGAATGCTGAGGTTTCCTGTTGCAGCTCCAAAACATAATGATGTTTAGTAGGAAATGCTGCTGTCTAGAGCTAAACTCTATGAAATTTAAGATTGCAGGCTTTGTATTCACAAAGCTGAAGGATTTGTACTCCAGCAAAAGTTTTATAACAAGACTGAAGGCTATTATTGGCAGTGCAGCACACACAGAGAAAAGAAGCTGACAGAGGAGGGAAACTGGATTCTGGACTTGAGTGCAAGGTATTATTAGGAAAACTCTATATGCCCGTCTCTTTGGAAATTGAATTGATCTGCTGCTTAAAAGCCTCCTAATGGTAATTCAGTGCTTTAACCTGCGTACTTTGGTTTGCTTAGCATTTTGCACGAAGTGCCTCATTTTATGCATATTAGACTTCATATTACACCTTTATGCCTGTCTGATCGTTCCGGGATAACATGAGCTGCCTCTTAATCGTTCTTCCCAAACTACTGTAATCTGAAAACTTAATGATCTCGCAGGCTAATAGCTTTGTCTAAGTTGCTACTAAATTAGCACCCTCAGGGGCTGAGCCATACAAACTTCCACTCAATGTATGCCTTGGCTTTTCTTCCCTTTCTGCTTCCCACCCTGCTAAACAATTGCTGGCAGTTGCTGTAACTTACTCCCTTGCTCTGTGGCCAGGATCTCTTATGTCTCCTTCATCTACCCCCTAAGCTTTGACATGACAGCCATCTGACACCCTGCAGCTCAGTCTTCTGCTACTTCAGATGAGTGATAAAATTCAAACCCCTTGTAATTCAGCCTCTCCTTCTTTATACTCCTACTCCTGCAGTGTTCCTTTGTGATTGCTCAAGAACTGGTTTTAATATGTCCTTTCCAAATAGGATAAGAATCTGGAGGATGAAGTGAAATTGAAATTGCAACTCTCATCTTGAGATCCCTAAAAATAGCAGGAAAATGATTGTAGACTTTGTCCAAGCAAAGCAAAGTCTAGATTACTGACAATAAATGAACTTGCTGACAGACAAGATGGTGTAGCCTCGTGAGGTGAACCTTAGTAGTAGGGCAGTAACTGTTAAATACAGACACTGAGGGAAATATAACCATAAGGAAATGAAAGGAAGAAACATGTTTGTGGCTTGGTGATTGGGGTGGGGATTTTTGTTTTCAGTTGGTTGGTTTTTGTTTGTTTTAAACATATTCAGTTCTGGGCCCCTCAGTTCCAGAAGGACACAGAACTGCTGGAGAGAGTCCAGCGCAGAGCCACAAAGATGTTGAAGGGAGTAGAACACCTCCCTGATGAGGAAAGGCTGAGGTAGATGCATCTCTTGAGCTTGGAGCAAAGGAGACTGAGGGGTGACCTCATTAATGTTTATAAATATGTGAAGAGTGGGTGTCAGGAGGATGGAGGCAGGCTTTTCTCAGTGGCATCTAATGACAGAACAAGGGGCAATGGATGTGAGCTGGAACAGAGGAACTTCCACATCAATCTGAGAAGGAACTTCTTCCCAATGAGGGTGACAGAGCACTGGAACGGGCTGCCTAGGGGGGGTGTGAAGTCTCAGTCTCTGGAGATGTTTAAAACCTGCCAGGGGGTGTTCCTGCTCTGGCAGGGGGATTTGACTGGATGATCTTTCAAGGTCACTTCCAATCCCTAATGTTCTGTCATGCTGTGATAAAGAGACCAAGCCTGAAACCAGCTTGTATTGAATTTTGCAAGACCCAGGGTTTGCTGGCCACAATGGTGTATTTTACCAGTCCAGTGGATTAGGGCTGGAAAATGAGGGCACACTTCTGCCTGTACTGTTCTGTTTGGTGTGAATAGCTGTGCAGTAACCACCAGCAGATACCACTCTGTTCATCAGCCTGCTGAGCTCCTGATACGGAGTGAATGTAACTTGTGGGGAGGGAGTAATTATAGTCCTCTGCAGCAGGAGTTCAGAGAGTGGTTAGTGCAAAGGGCTCACAGAGGTTTGTTGTCTCAGAGAGTAATTATGATCGTTCAGGAGGAACCAAGGAGCACAAGTGTCTTGTTTACCATGAGGCAAGGCAGTGTATGTAGAGGCTGGTGCACTTTTGAGAGACCGTTGCCTCCAACCACCCACACCACATCCCTGATTGATTTACTTTGGGCTCTTTAAGGCATTGTGTTGCAAGAACAAGCATACAGATTTTTCCCCAAGTTCTCAGAGTGATGGTTAAAAGCTTGTGTTGCCTTTCAAAATACCTCATCACAAAAAGACGCAGAAACACAGGAGGGATTTGCAACAGACTTAGAATGATCACTTTTTCTGATGTGTACAGCTGTTTGCTCACCTGCAAAAATAAGATCCAGAGGCAGGTGGTTGGGTATTGTTCCCAGCTCTTGGGGGCAGAGGAATCACAGAAACATTTAGGTTGGAAAAGATCTGTGAGATGATCAAGTCCAGCCTTTAACCCTACTCTTATCTTTATGGACTTGATGATCCTGGAAATCTTTCCAGCCATGATTCCATGATTTATCATCCCTAAAACAGATCTCTGAGCACCTCATCTGTGGGACTTTTAAACACAGTAAGGGACATCAAGGGATGGCATCCAGGAGCGGTTAGCAGATTGAGAGAGGTTCTCCTCCCCCTCTGCTCTGCCCTGATTGAGATGTCATCTGGAATACTGTGTCCAGTTCTGGGTGTCTCAGTTCAAGAGGGACACAGAACTGCTGGAGAGTCTGGCACAGAGATATGAAGATGGTGAAGGGAATGGAACATCTCCTTGTTGAGGAAAGGCTGAGGGACCTGAGTCTCTTGAGCTTGGAGAAAAGGAGACTGAGGGGTGACCTCATAAATGTTTATAAATACGTGAAAGGTGGGCATGAGGAGGATGGAGCCAGGCTCCTCTCAGTGGCATTTAATGACAGGACAAGGGTAAATGGGTGTGAGCTTGAATAGAGGAGATTCCACATCAATCTGAGAAGGAACTTCTTCCCAGTGAGTGTGACAGAGCACTGGAACAGGCTGCCCAGGGAGGTTGTGGAGTCTCCTTCACTGGAGACATTTAAAACCTGCCTGGATGTGTTCCTGTGTGACTGGATCTAGGGGATCCTGCTGTGTCAGGGGGATTGTACTGGATGATCTTTCAAGGTCCTTTCCAATCCCTGACACTCTGTGATGCCATCTCAGCAGAGGACGGTGCCGTCTATCTATTTACTTCTATAACACCATCTTGTTTTTTTTTCTTCTGAATTACCTGATCTTGCAAAGAGTTAATTACAACATCAATCTGCACCTGACAGGTTGACAAGCTGAGCTGAGGTATTTGTAGGTGATACACTTTTCACATGTATGTCAGTTTTTCACTAAGCTGAGCGCAGCTTTGGGGTGGTATAGAATCCTTCTTGTGTATGTGTAGTCCTAGTAAATCTGTAGAATAAACCGTTCTATTCTGTGGTGATAGCTCTTCACCAAGGAAGACAAAGTAAGTTTCCATTTCTGGCCATTATAAGCTGCATATATCTGCTTTAAAAAGTAGAAATTATTTTTGCCATAACCGTTTGCACTGTAAAAATAGACCTATAAAATGATGTGAGAACTTTTCCTGAAGCTTGGTTTTAACTTACAGACTGGGACTTCCAGATGTTTATGCTTCCTTTATTTTGTGTTTCAGATGATGATGTGGACCTAGAAGCTTTGGTAAACGACATGAATTCCTCGTTTGAAAGTTTATACTCCACATGCAGCATGCAGTCAGAAACCACTCCACTCCTTCAGAATGGTCAGCTCAGCCGCAGTCAGCTGCCATCCTCAGGATCTGCTGCACTGCAGCCCATGTCCCCCAGGCAGAAGGTTCAGCGGTCCCAGCCCATGCGGATTATGGCAGTCAGGTAGGAGAAGAGACTTGTCTTTTGTTTTTTTAAGAGCTGTCTCAAACAAGCTACGGAAGAGAACAACTTTTTGAAGGAGGAAGTAACTTCAAGAGAAGCCTAGGAGTGTTAGACTGGACTTTTTCATGGGGGGAAAGAAGAAGCGATGGGTAGATGGATGTGTATGTTCCATGTGTGTTGTAAATTGCAGAGATGTCACTTTTTCATCTCTTTTAAAACAATGCTTGGTGTAGCTGTAGTAGCAGATGTGTAAAAGTGTGTCATAGAACCATAGAATCATTCAGGTTGGAAAAGACCCTTTGGATCATTGAGTCAAACCATCAACTCTACAAGTTCACCCTTAAACAAGATCCCCCAACACTATATCTGAGCGTCTTTTAAACACATCCAAGGATGGGGACTCACTCAACCACTCGCCTTGGCAGCCAGTTTTGGTGCTAGATCACTCTCTCTGAGAAGTATGTGAAGGGTGAGTGTTAGGAGGATGGAGCCAGGCTCTGCTCAGTGTCATATAGTGCTAGGACAAGGGACAATGGGTGTGAGCTGAAACACAGGAGATGCCACATCAATCTGAGAAGGAACTTCTTCCCAGTGAGTGTGACAGAGCACTGGGAGGGGCTGCCCGGGGGGTTGTGGAGTTTCCTTCTCTGGAGACATTTAAAACCCACCTCGATATATTTCTGTGTGACTTGGTCTAGGTTGGTCCTGCTGTGGCAGGGGTATTGCACTGGATGATCTTTCAAGGTCCCTTCCAATCCCTGATGTTCTGTGATTCTGTGAAAACCATAGGTTTCTAGTTACAATTCTTAACAACAGAGGCCAGTCAGAAACTTGCAGTATAGAGCAGTGCTGCTGACACAAGTCTGCTCACACAGCGGTTTACTCTGTGCTGTGCAGGAAACTGCGCACGAGGGCAGCGCAAAATAAAGCCAAGGTGGCTTTAGCCATTTATTTGCATGGCTCAGTTATGGTTTGAGCTTGCTGTTTGTAGCAAATCCCCACATCTGTACGTTTCACTTCACGGTGGAACACCAAGGCAACTGAATTGCAGGACAGTTACCAATGGAGCAGCTTTCCTAGTAGCTCTGTTATCAGTCCTGGTTTCTGGTTCAGGGAGTGTGCTCAGGGCGGGACGTGCCGCCAGCGGTTGGCTCCCAGGCACCTCTGGTAAGACAGCTCTTGCTTGCAGAAGGGCACAGAGCAAAAGGAGAGCCAAGTCGAGCTTTCCATGACTGGCGTTTCACATCCCCGAATGAGTCGTCGCTGGACAATCACACAGTCGCCACTAGATGGCGCTTTCTGCAAAGCGCTGCAGGGCACCCTGCTGCAGGGCACCGAGCTCAGCTGCCGGGTTTGGGGCACCTACCCCAGGTGGGTCGTCTTCCTGTCCCTCGTGTGGGCCGTACAGGCATATTATACACGAGAACTGTGTTGGTTCTGCAAGGCGGATCTCAGTAGAGGCAGATTTGACTGAATAGTAACCCTAAGACAAGCAGAAGGTGGGAGGGTGTAATTGCAGTTTACTGCTCAAACTGAGTATTTGCATTTCCATTTCTTCAGGAAGTGCAGAGCTGATAAGAGATGAAATCTGCTTCTGTAACAAAGTGACAGTATTTGTTTCAGTCTCAGCTTAGGACACCCCAGGCTCTGGGGTGATCTTAGAGTGGCCTTCCACTCACTGAAAGGGGCTGTCAGAAGGCTGGAGAAGGCTTTTTCACAAAGGTGGGGAATGACAGGATAAGGGGTCATGGTTTGAACCTGGAAAAGGGCAAGTTGAAGCTTGACATGAGAAATAAGGTCTTTAATCTGAGGGTGGGGGATCCTTGGAACAGGCTGCTTAGAGTGGTGGTGGAGGCCCCATCCCTGGAACCATTCGAGATCAGGCTGGCTGGGACTCTGGGCAAGCTGTTCTGTCTAGAGGTGTCCCTGCTTCTGGTAGGGCGGGGTTGGACTAGATGCCCTTTGGAGGTCTCTTCCAACCCAGTACATGTTATCCCAATCTTTAAAAAGGGAAAGAAGGAAGACCCGGGTAACTACAGACCGGTCAGCCTCACCTCCATCCCAGGAAAGGTGATGGAACAATTTGTACTAGAGGCTGTTTCCAGGCACACCAAAGACAGGAGGGTCATTAGGGACAGTCAGCATGGCTTTACAAAGGGAAAGTCATGCTTGACCAACCTCATAGCCTTTGATGAGGGCGTAACCAGGTGGATGGATGATGGCAGAGCCGTGGATGTCATCTATCTTGACTTGATTAAGGCATTTGACACGGTCTCTCACAGCATCCTCGCAGCCAAACTGAGGCAGTGTGGCCAAGATTATTGGGTAGTGAGGTGGATCGTGAACTGGCTACAGGGTAGAAGTCAGAGAGTGGTGGTCAATGGGACAGAGTCTAGTTGGAGGCCTNAAGAGAGGTTCTTCTCCCCCTCTACTCTGCCCTGGTGAGACCACACCTGGAGTATTGTGTCCAGTTCTGGGCTCCTCAGTTCAAGAGGGATGTGGAGCTGCTGCAAAGAGTTCAGCGTAGGGCAACAAAGATGATGCAGGAGGTGGAGCACCTCCCTTATGAGGAGAGGCTGAGGGAGCTGGGTCTCTTTAGGTTGGAGAAGAGGAGATTGAGGGGTGACGTCATTAAGGTCTACAAATATTTGAGGGGTGGGTGTCAGGAGGATGGAGCTGGGCTGTTCTCAGTGTCATGTAGTGATAGGACGAGGGGCAATGGTTGTAAGCGGGAACATAGAAGGTTCCACATCAACCTGAGAAGGAACTTCTTCACGGTGAGGGTGACGGAGCACTGGAACAGGTTGCCCAGGGGGGTTGTGGAGTCTCCTTCACTGGAGATGTTCAAGACCTGCCTGGATGTGTTCCTGTGTGACTTGGTGTAGGTGATCCTGCTGTGTCAGGGGGATTGGACTAGATGATCTTTTGAGGTCCCTTCCAATCCGTAATGATTCTGTGTGTCTCAGGAGTACACCTTCATCTACACATCCACATGGAATTTTACTCCAAATGACTGCTGCTGTGTCCTTTCACATTGGTTTGGAAGAACCCAACTGACTTTCTGGCACATAGAACTTTGAGCTTGTAAGCCAGCACTTACACCAGCGAGTACAGACAGATGTTTCTTCTTGGTTTACGTGCACAGTTAGGTCACTCACCCAAGTAATCCAGTTTACGGAACAGAACAAGTGGAGATGCTCAACTAGTCATTTTTTTGTGTGTGATTACCTGTTTTGTCCCTGTAGTTGCTGTAACAGTGTAGTAGCTCTTATAAAAAGAGGGGATTTGATTCTTTTTCTTTAGTATTATCATGAGTGGGTGAGGGAGAAAACCTAGGTCTAGTGATGCCTCTTTGCTCCTCTTAATGCTTAGTGCTTCTATGTTTATAGGCGTCTTCAGGAAGAAGAACAGCAATTCAGAACATCATCTTTGCCAGCCATCCCCAATCCCTTTCCAGAACTTTGTAGCCCTGCAAGCTCTCCAGTGCTGGCCCCTGGATCTTTACCTCAGAGTCAACCTGCTAGTAAGCATGTGAGTATGGGACAAAGGTTGGGGTCATCCATTCACTTTCAGACAAGCAGAGGACTATTTCATTTTGAAGATAGAAAGTAAGTTTCAAGAAGAACAAAATTGTTTGTGAGCTTTAGTTGTGAGTAGGGCAGCACTGGCCAAGAGAGTGTCTGCAAACAGGCTTCGGACTTTTTTTATAAGGTTTGTGAGAATGAAGTGTAAGAATGAAGCGTAAAAATGAAACAAGTCCCTTTCATGGCATGTGTGCATGTGCCAGGTCCTGCACTTGGGTCATAACAGCCCCATGGCAGACTACAAACTTGGGAACGTGTGGGTGGAAAGCTGCAGATCAGAAAAGGACTTGGTGATATTGATTGACAGTCAGCTGAACACGAGCCAGCTCTGTGCAGGTGGCCAATAAGGCCAACAGCATCTTGGCTGCATCAGAAATTGTGTGGTTAGTAGGACTAGGGAGGTGCTTGTCACCTGTGCTGGGTACTGGTGAGGCCACACCTCAAGTACTGGGTTCAGCTCTGGGCCCCTCACTACAAGAGAGACATTGAGGTGCTGGAGTGGGTCCAGAGGAGGGTACAGAGGCTTGTGAGGGATCTGGAGCACAAATCCTGCGAGGAGCAGCTAAGGGAACTGGGGTTGTTTAACCTGGAGAAAAGGAGGCTGAGGAGAGACCTCACACTCTTGATAAAACTACCTGCAAGGAGGTCGGAATGAGGAGGGGTTCAGCTTCTTCTCCCTGGTGACAAGCCATAGGACCAGAAGAAATGGCTGCAGCTGCACCCAGGGGAGGTTTAGGCTGGATGTCAGGAAGAATTTCTTCACTGAAGAGGTTATCAGACAGCTGAACAGGCTGCCCAAGGCACTGGTGGAGTGACCATCACTGGAGGGATTTAAAAGGCAGATAGACACAGAGCTGAAAGATACAGGGTTTAGGAGTGACCTAGCACTGCTGATCTTGGTTGGTTGGACTTGATGGTCTTAAAAGTATCGTCCAGTGAAAGTTATGCTGTGATTTTATGTTGTGAACAAAACAGTAGTGCCCATACTTTTCAGATTTTGTTATCAAAAGTAATTACTTACTAATTCAGAAGTCCCATTGATTAGCCTAGAGTTGAAGGAGGATCTGTATGTATTATTCTGAATATTCTAGGTGCCACAAAGACACTGAAAGCAGTTTCCTTTCAAGATGTGGTACTGCTTTGTTTTGCTGTTTCTCATGAAGCTGCTCAAAAAGCAAAAGACTCCTTTGGGAGCATGTAACCAGGCATAGCTCCTTGTGGTGGGACTGAAGGGGAGTGCTGCTCCACAGAAAAAGCTAGCAGCTCTTCAGAGTGAAGATAGCATACACCAAGCTCTGAACGATAATATCAGGGATGCTGCAAATGGTTTTTCTTCTCTAGCCTACTTCATCCTTTGAGAAACTGCCACCCTATTTTTTTATTAGTCCTCGGGCATCTCTAAAGACTGAAGCTGGGCTCAAAAAACCCATTCTTTTGTGAGCGGCGCCTGACTAGCATGAGCTTGAAGAGATGGGTTGCTCTTACTGACTATTGGCTTAGAGCAGCTCTGTGCTTGAGTACCCTAGAATGTGATGGTGTTCTGTATTGTTGCTCAGTTGGGGTGTAAGAGGCTCCTCTGTCTGCTCTGACTAACAAAAGGGTTTGCGTGGACAGCTCAGCTACAAGCAGTAGACCAGAATGTATGTCCTCACCTCTTCTCTATCGCTTCACATCAACATAAGCAGACACCTGCTTTCTCAGTTTCTGTGTTTCTTGTGAGACAGATAACTCAGTAGTGCTTCAGTAAAACACAGAGTTATCCTGGTGGGCACTTGGCAGAACCTCACTGGAGGCCTAGCTACCAGCAAGGCAGGGAGGCTGGTTTGCCAAACCAGAGCTGGTCAGGTGCTGAGGAGACTTGCAAACAGGACAGCATCGTGGCTGTCTTTACAAGAACAAAGTTTAAGTTGCTAATGAGCTTTACCTTTCCAAATAGTCCCCAGTTTCTGGGGTCCTTCACTTTTTTAGCTGCAGGTTTTACTAAAATTAACTAAGCCACCCTAAAGATTGCTCTGCAAAAGCCTTAAGATAAACTCCAAGTGATCTGTGTGTCAGTATGCGGTGGAATTGAGAAACTAGTGGTTCAATAGCTCGTCAATATAAACAATCTTGTCCTGTATGTAAAAAGATAGTTGTAAAGAAAGAATAACAGTAGATTGTTTCCTAAATGTTGCTGCTTTCTTTTTAACATATAAATTGCTGACAAGCCTTCTTGAAAGCCTAAAATGAAATAAACCTTTATATGGTGTCAATATGGTTGATGTTGTACTGATAACTGTACTGACATTTTTTTAATCAGAGACTGCTTTGGAGCAATGGGCCAGTGTTAATGGCAGGAGCTTCAATAAGGCCAAGTGCCAGGTGCTGCACTTCAGCCACAACAACCCCCTGCTACGCTACAGGCTTGGGGAGGTGTGGCTGGAGAGCGCTGCGGCAGAGAAGGACCTGGGAGATCTAATTGACAGGAACATGAATATTAGTCAGCAGTGTGTCCAGGTGGCCAAGAAGGTCAATGACATCCTGGCTTGTACCAGAAATAGTGTGACCAGCAGGAGTAGGAAGGTTATCGTCCCCTTGTATTCAGTACAGGTGAGGCCACACCTTGAGTATTGTGTCCAGTTTTGGGCACCTCAGTACAAGAGAGATGTGAAGTTGCTGAAGCAGGTGCAGAGGAGGGCAACTAAGCTGGTGAAGGGCCTGGAGAATAAGTCTTATGAGGAAAAACTGAAAGAGCTGGGGCTCTTTAGTTTGAAGAAGAGCAAGCCTTAGAAAAGACCTCATCACTTTCTACAACTGCCTGAAAGGACACTGTGGAGAGGTTAGTGCTGGTCTCTTCTCACAAGCAGTTAGTGATAGAACAAGAGGGAATGGGTTCTAGTTACAACAGGGTGGGTTTAGACTAGATCTGAGGAAGAATTTTTTTCACAGAAAGGGTGGTCAGGCCCTGGACTAGGCTTCCCAGGGAGGTGGTTGAGTCAACACCCCTGGATGTGTTTAAAGATGGTTTGGCTGAGGTGTTGAGTGATCCGGTTTGGAAGTGAACTTGTAAGGCAGGTTAGATTGTTGTACTCAATGATCCCAGGGTTCTTTTCAAACCATAGTGATTCTGTGATTCTGAGAAGAGGATATAAAGTGGTTGTGAAGTCTCCTTCACTAGAGATGTTCAAGACCTGCCTGGATGCGTTCCTGTGTGACTTGGTTTAGGTGATCCTGCTGTTGCAGGCAGATTGGACTAGATGATCTTTCGAGGTCCCTTCCAATCCGTAATGATTCTATGATCTTTCCCTTCCAATCCCTAGCCTTCTGTGATTCTATGAATCTGGTCCGATTCTTCCTTTCTTTCATGCAGTTGCTATCACTGTATTAACCCTGCCGTTCACAGGGTTTCTTAGGTACTGCTCTGCATTTCTTTGATGCCCTTTTCTGGCTCAGCAAAGAAAGAGGAGAAAGTGAAATGATGAAAACTAGCTGTAGTAAACCTTTCTCACTTTTTTACAGAAGAACTTTCGTATTTTCTCATGAAGCATTTTCTGTATCTTACCTTTTAAAACAATGCACGTACCAGGAATAATTTATTTTTGAAAAATGTGTTTTCTGGGCTCTCCTGGGTAACAGTATGATTTCACCACAGCAGGAAGCAGTGTGACACCTCCAGCTCTGCTGCCAATCAGACACAAAGCTCTGCCTTTAAAGCTGATGGCTGCAGGAGCAACCGCAGCTGCTCCCCAGGAGACAGGGAACAGTGAGAACTAACAGGTCTGTACCAGCACGAAGCGAAAAACACGTGTAAGCAAATGGGATCGCCGGTTAATGAGAGCATCAGGGCATCAATCTGGGAGGTAAAAGTAAATATGAGGCTTATTGACATCATTGCAGATTGGGGGTGGTTTTTAATTTTACTCTGGATAAGCTGATCTGGTTTAGGGAAAAAAAAAGCCTGAATTCAAGTGTTTTGTAAATACTTTTTTGAAGTACATAGGCAGGTTGAGTAATGCAGTGTCATTTAGTTGCAAAGGGCTTAGAAGAGGAGTAACTGTGACTCCGTAGGTTGGGTTTCAAAGACTGTCGTGCACTGAGCAACCTCTGCAGTGGCAGAGTCTGAGCTGATGCAGTTTTGTGACCAAACATGTGGGGGCAGGGCTTAAGAAATGGCTTGTAATTAGGTACAGGCTCCTTGGCAGTTCAGCACTGTGATCCTTCCACCAAGATGATGGAGTAGAACACCTCCCGTACGAGGAAAGGCTGAGGGAGCTGGGTCTCTTGAGCTTGAAGAAAAGGAGACTGAGGGGTGACCTCATTAATGTTGATAAATATGTGAAGGGTGGGTGTCAGGAGGATGGAGCTAGGCTTTTCTCAGTGTCATCTAATCATAGGACATGGGGCAATGGGTATGAGCTGGAACATAGGAGATTGCACATCAATGTAAGAAGGACTTTCTTCTCAGTGAGGGTGACAGAGCACTGGCTGGGGCTGCCCAGGGGTGTCCTTCTCTGGAGACATTTAAAACCCACCTGGATGTGTTCCTGTGTGACTGGATCTAGGTGATCCTGCTGTGTCAGGGGGATTGGACTAGATGATCTTTCAAGGTCTCTTTCAATCCCTAATGTTCTGAGATTGTGTGATATTTGTCTAAGAAAAATGTGTTGCTGTTATAAATTAAGAAGTAGTTGTTCAGTTAGGTTGTGATTTCTGGTTATGTACCTATATTTTGGAAAAAGCTTGCAATAATTGCATGTAGGTCACTGCAGTGCCACAGGATATTAGGCTAAAGTATCTTGTGCGAGTCAATGAAGCTTTCAGCTGTAAAAATAGGGCACATTTCTCACATTTCCCCCCCCCATAACAGCCCAAGCAGACTTTCAAATAGCAGTTTGATGTACCCAAATCATTTACTGTCTTGTAGCAAATTAAGTTCACATATAGAAATAGTGTGGCCAGCAGCAGTAGGGAAATTGTCATCCCCCCGTATTCAGCACTGGTGAGGCCATATCTTGAATATTGTGTCCAGTTTGGGCACCTCAATACAAGAGAGATGTGAAGGTGCTGGAGCAGGTGCAGAGGAGGGCAACTGACCTGATGAAGGGCCTCGAGAATAAATCTTGTGAGGAAAGACTGAAAGAACTGGGGCTCTTTAGTTTGAAAAAGAGCAGGCTGAGAGGAGACCTCATCACTGTCTACAACTACCTGAAAGGACATTGTGGAGAGGTTGATGCTGGTCTCTTCTCATAAGCAATTAGTGATAGAACAAGAGAGAATGTTGTTCAACTTACAATAGGGTAGGTTTAGACTTGACATTAGGAAGAATGTTTTCACAGAGAAGGTTGTCAGGCACTGTAATGGTCTTCCCAGGGAAGTGGTAGAGTCGCCAGCCCTGGATGTGTTT
The DNA here is from genome assembly GCA_013400115.1 of Rhinopomastus cyanomelas. Taxonomy (NCBI): domain Eukaryota; kingdom Metazoa; phylum Chordata; class Aves; order Bucerotiformes; family Rhinopomastidae; genus Rhinopomastus; species Rhinopomastus cyanomelas. Next base: position 411,452 of record VXBP01008537.1, read on the forward strand.
AAAGATGGTTTAGGTGAGGTGTTGAGGGATGTAGTTTAGGGGTAAGGTTGGACTTGATGATCTCAGGGATCTTTTCCAACCAGAGTGATTCTGTGATAGATAGGAATTAGTGCCATTTCCATTTTCAGATTGTTACCCATCAAGGGAACTCCTGTAAATGTTTCTCTTAGATTCCATCATTTGAGTTGTGTGTTAAGATGTATATTTTAAGTTTTTTCTTTCTGTAAGACTTTTCTATGGGCTTTTTTTGAAGACAAGGGATTTGATTTCTAAAAGAGAAGTCTGTGTAAAAACATAAACTTTTCATAGTGAAAACTTTGCTTTCTAAGCTAGACTTCTTGTGTGACAGCCAACTCTGTGCTTAATCCTACATTTGAAGCATCTTTACCCAGACTTTTTGAAAATAAATACTCCGATCAGATTGAGTTAGCAGGGCTTCACTTTCTCTACAGTCCAAATCCTGCAGGTGAATGAGGTGAGGAGAAAGTACTTCACTGAGAGAGTCATTGGCCACTGGAATGGCCTGCCCAGGGAGGTGGTGGAGTCGCCAACTCTGGAGCTGTTCAAGGCAGGATTGGACGTGGCACTTGGTGCCATGGTCTAGCCTTGAGCTCTGTGGTGACAGGTTGGACTTGATGATCTATGAGGTCTCTTCCAACCTTGGTAATACTGTGATACTGTGAACGATTCCTTCAGGTCCTGGTCCTTTGGCTTTGCTTTAAAATGCGGGTTTTCTTATCTATCTGCCATGATACATGAAATCATAGAATAATTCAGTTTGGAAAAAACCCCCGGGATCATGGAGTCCAACCATCAACCCTACTCTACAAGTTCAGACCTAAACCAGATCCCCTAACACTACATCTGTCTTTTAAACTCATCCAGAGACGACTGAATGAGTGGACTCAACCACTACTCTGGGCAGCCCATTCCAGTGCCTGAACACTCTCTGGGAAGAATTTTTTCCTGATGTCCGATCTAAACCTTCCCTCTTGAAGCCTGAAATCCTTCCTTCTGGTTCTGTTGCTAACTACCTGTGAGAAGAGACCAGCATCTCTACAGTGTCCTTTCAGACAGTTATAGATAGCGATGAGGTCTCCTCTAAACCTCCTTTTCCTCAAGCTAAACAGCCCCAACTCTCTCAATCTCTCCTCATCAGATTTATTCTCCAGGCCCTTCAGCAGCTTCCTTGCCCTCCTCTGCACTCTCTCCAGCACCTCGCTGTGTCTCTTTTACTGAGGTGCTCAAAACTGGACCCAGTCCTCAAGGTGTGGCCTCAGCAGTGCTAAGTACAGGGGAAAGTATACACTGTTGTGTCTCCGATTTTTCTTGGAATCAGGGTTTTTAAGTGAAATTAATGATAGATGGCTCTGCAGCATGGTGCACTCAGATGCCTTTTCTAAGGAAAGCTGCACTTGCGTTTGCATTTGAGAATGATTGGGCTGTATGGCCAGTGTGGTTGGCTGTGTGGCCCATAGGGTGGACGGTAATGGCCTCTAGGGCAGGCTGTATGGACTGTGTTCTGGACTGTGTGGCTTTGTACTTCCCTGGGTGCCCCTCTCATTTGGACAAGTACTCGTTTTCTGAGCTAAATGAGCTCAATTTGATAGTGTAGTGACCCTTGGTGGGGGGGGGGGGGGAAAGTGAGTTGAGCTCACATGGTTTTCAAAGTCTAGTTTGCTTGTTTCTGAAGAGAGTAATGAGTAACTGGGGACTAATGAGTCTTGTGGGCTAAGCTGAAGACAGGCAGTCCTCAGCACTGGTGGTGCTGGGCAGTTGGTGAGTCTGAAGGCTCTTCAGCTGGAGTCCTGCAGGCAGTCTGTCGTGGTCCAAGATCAGTGCAGAGTCAAAGCTGCTATTTCTCCTTCTACACATGTGTTACAGGAAGAAGCTTGGCAGTAGGAAGTAGTAAGTCTCTTCATTCTTGCTTTTGGAAAGTGCCAGAACAGTAGTTACAGTCCCAACATGAATTGCTGGAAATATTAAGGGCATCTCATGCTCAAACCCCGAAGTATTTTATTTGTTGGGATTTTTTTGTTTTCAATGACACAAACCTGGCTCCACTCCCAGGAGCATTTTGGCTGCCTCCCCGTAAGCACTGCTCTAGCAGCAGGAGTGTGCTGGGAAGAGGACTGTGCTGGGGAACCAGTTGCCCAGCTGAGGGTGGTCTGGCACACTCCACAGGACACGACCAGCCGATCCCAACCCAGAGCTGCCCTGCTACACGCATGCTGGTAGTCCCAAGAGATGTTCAGCCATGCAGTTGTTCTGAAAAGTGGGTTTGTAGTAACAACACCATTGATTGCACGTAGCCTTTAGGACTGTATAGAGCAGGCTGTGCTGTAGGCTGCATTTATACACTTGAGAGCTGTGGGTACATCTGAGTTACACGTACCCTTGCACATTCTTGTTGTGCACCATTCCTCCTGCTGTGTTCTGTTAATATGGTAGAACTGGAGCTTAGGAACATGGTTTAGCAGTGGGCTTGGGATAGTTGGGTTAATGGTTGGACTTGATGATCTGGGACCCTCAGTTCCAGAAGGACACAGAACTTCTGGAGAGAGTCCAGTGCAGAGCCACAAAGATCATGAAGGGGGTAGAACACCTCCCTTAAGAGGAAAGGCTGAGGAGGCTGGGTCTCTTTAGCTTGGAGAAAAGGAGGCTGAGGGGTGACCTCATTAATGTTTATAAATATGTGAAGGGTGGGTGTCAGGAGGATAGAACCAGGCTCTGCTCAGTGTCATCTAGTGATAGGACAAGGGACAGTGGGTGTCAGCTGGAACTGAGGAGGTTCCACATCAACATGGCAAGAAACTTGTTCCCAGTGAGAGTGACAGAGCACTGGAAGGAGCTGCCCAGGGCTGTTGTGGAGTCTCCTCCTCTGGAGACATTTAAAACCCACCTGGATATGTTCCTGTGTGACTTGGACTAGGTGATCCTGCTGTGGCAGGGGAATTGGACTGGATGATCTTTTGAGGTCCCTTCCAATCCCTAATGTTCTGTGTGTGATTCTGTGAAAAGTCTTTTCCAACCTAAACAATTCAGTGATTCTGTGTAACTTAGCTGCTTTATGCTGCAGTCACGATCTGATAGAATTGAGTAGCTCTCAGGCTGAGAGCACAGGCAACAACTGGGAAAGCATTAACATAAGAGAAATTCTAATCCTGTGCCTAGCGAGGCAAGCAGGTGTGGGCTCAGGTGTAAACATCAGTGCAGTAGGGAGTTAAAAAATCCTCCAACTGTACTGAGTGATTGTAATGACACTGTGAGTGAGTTTAATTACAGATGTCATAACTTTCTACTGTTAGCCTTTGAGGAGTTGCCCAACACAGTGGTAGCAGCTTTGCTCAGCCTCAGCTCTCTTTGCTGGTTGTGCTGTCTGAATTCAAGGTGTGAATATAGGTCAACTTTAGACATTTTAGGCAGAAACCTTTTTGGATCTCTGCTCCACAGTAAGACAGATACTAGAAAGCAGCAACTCATAGGTTAGAGCCTGCTGTGTGCTCTCTATGACCTTGCAGCAGGTGCTGTTGTTGCCAGTAATTGATAGGTGGCCGGAATTGGACTAGATGATCTTTTGAGGTGCCCTCCAATCTGTAGTGTTCTGTGATACTGTGATGGGTGAGTTCACCACAAGGTTCTTTCTGAGGTGAGGTGATGCAGCCTGTGCAGAGCTGTGCTGGCACCTCCTGCTGAGCTGCAGGTGATCCTCCGCTGGATGCGGTGGCCATACGTAGTGCAAGACTGGGAAGACACCCAATTTTTTGCTTGCTTGCTGGCATCTACTTCTAGGGTTGGAAGGCGAAGCCAGTGTTTAGTTTGTTCATTTCCAAACCATGAGCACAGTGGCTGCTTAATCTCAAGAGTAATGCTGTTCATTCACAGCAGGAAAGAGCTTCCTTGGGCTTCTGTAATTACCTGGACAGTGAGCTGTGCCCACATTTAAAGGGGAAAGCTCCACAACGTCTGTCTTCACTCAGATTGTGTTTGTGTGTATGCACAGGGAACTTGCAGCTTCATTGGCATGGTACTGAGATGTTTATGCATTACTCCACAGCTTGCAGATAGGGTTTTGTTCCATTTCCTAAACAAGAGGGAATGTAAGTTGGAGCTTAATATTTTTTGTATTAGGAGAATACCACTGACATTGTTAAATCATTGTGGGATGAGTTTCAGTGCTCAACACTCTTGATTTATAGTCTCCTTATTGCTATCAAATTGTTATTGTATTATTCTTTCTCCTAATAGGAGTGCATAATTACCATACTACAAAGTGATTTTGTTTAATTAACGTAAGTACCTTCAATCTTCTCTTCATCTTGGCTGTAATCTGAATAGCATTTACAAAACTGAGATAAAAGCAAGTTTAATCTGGAATTGTTAAAAGGCAAGCCATCACCAAGTCAGAAAAGCTCCGTGTCGTGTTCTCTGCTGGCACTGGGATTGCTTGTTCTCTCCAGTGGCAGACTGCTGCTGCAGGGTTGTTGGAACTAGTTTCTTCTGTGTTTCAGGAAGCAACAGGGATAGAAATATCTTCATTGCGTTTTCTGCCGTAGATGTTTTGTCTCAGCAGACTTGCTACCAGGGAAATTTCATTAGCAGTGAAGCAAACACTGTTCTGCAGGGTTTTGTAGAGGAAAGAGGTACACGGCGGGGATACCTTTAAAAAAAAACCTGCTTTTGTTTTTCACCAAACATTTCCAAGTACCCCGCATCTTTCCAGACACCTTTTATCTGTCTAGATCCCTTGTCTGGCCAGAGTGAGAAACCACCCTGCTTTTTGGGGATACTAGAATCATGAAGGTTGGAAGAGATCTACAAGATTATCAAGTCCAAATGTCAACCCAACCTCACCCTGCCCACTAAACCTTGTTTTCAAGTGCCACGTCTACATGGCTTTTGAATTCCTCCAGGGACAGTAACTCCACCTCCTCTCTGGGCAGTGTATGCTAATCCCCGACTGCTCTGTCAGGGAAGACATTTTTCCTGATCACAGCATCAAAAAACATTAGGGATTTGAAGGGACCTCGAAAGATCATCTAGTCCAATCCCCCTGCCAGAGCAGAATCACCTAGACCAGTCGCAAAGGAACACGTCCGGGTGGGTTTTAAATGTCTCCAGAGAAGGAGACTCCACAACACCCATGAGCAGCCCCTTCCAGTGCTCTGTCACCCTCATTGGGAAGAGGTTCCCTCTCAGATTGATGTAAAACCTCCTCTCTTCCAGCTTACACTCATTGTCCCTTGTCCTATGATTGGATGACAGTGAGCAGAGCCTGGCTCCATCCTCCTGACACCCCCTTTCACATATTTATCAACATTAATGAGGTCACCCCTCAGTCACAATGTCCAACCTAAACCTCCTCTGGCACAACTTGAGTCTATTTCCTCTTGTTCTATTGCTGGTGACTTGGAAGAAGAGACCAAGCCCTAGCAAAAACAGATGCAGATGATGAAGACACTGCTTTACTCTGCACACACACATAGGGTCAGTGGTATGCACTGCCCTGCCGGACATCTAGAAGCACTATCCACCACTGTGGCTGATGCTTGCCCAATGCCAGCTATGGAGGGCCTGAGTCCAACAAAACAGCTTTGAGTGCAGGGAGCACTGTCTGCGCCCTGCAGCCATGGGGGAAGGTTGGCTGCCTCACCCTAGGGTGACTTGGCAGTGTTCCTCCTCTTGCCTTTTAGGTTCACCTTTAAAAAAATCACTTTGCTGCTGTCCTAACCAGCGTAAGTAAAAGGAATAGGAACAAACCATCCCTAAGGAGAAAAAAAGTTATGTAAAAAAAAACAACCCTAAAAACAAAGGAGATGCAAAATATTATGGAAAGAATATTCCAAATGAAACAAGAGTGTCCTGATAGTGAAACACCAGGATTACATTTTGCAGATGATTTGCCCTCAGCCTTGTCTGAGTCATTTTGTGTCTTGTTCATATGTACCACCTGGTAAAAGCAGCTAATGGGTCTGGAGTTGTTGGTCACACTTGCTCTCGCTGTTGCTTATTAAAATTCCCTGAAAGCAGGCCAACCACAGGATTTCCAGACCTTATAAATAGCTTTACAGATGTTTGCAGCAATTCCCATTCCCCAGGTGATGTAGAACAAGCCACAGATGTGATCTTTAATAGGTGTCAGGTACAGTTTTAGTGTATAACAGTACCTGTTGTGCTTCAGTGTTTGAATGCTCTTTGCCAAGATGTCCTGACCTGCACAGAAGGATTAGGTTTAAGTGAATATATGATTGTCTGTAGACAAGCAGAAGAGTGCTTGGGCTGGCTGGAGAGCTGGATGGGGAGAGCTTGAATGAACTATCACAAGTGCAAGTGCAGAGTCTGGCATCTGGGCAAGAACAACCCCAGGTACCGTAGGGTGAAGACTGACCTGTTGGAGAGCAATGTAGAACACAGGGACCTGGGGGTACTTGTGGACAGCAGGATGACCATGAGCAAACAATGTGCCCTTGTAGCCAAGAAGGCAAACAGCATCCTGGGGTGGATCAGAAGTGGGGTGATTAGCAGATCGATTAGCTCTCTACTCTGCCCTGGTGAGACTGCATCTGAAATATTGTGTCCAGTTCTGGGTCTGTGAGTTCCAGAAGGACACAGACCTGCTGGAGAGAGTCCAGCGCAGAGCCACAAAGGTCATGAAGGGAATGGAACATCTCCCTTATGAGGAAAGGCTGAGGGAGCTGGGTCTCTTCAGCTTGGAGAAGAGGAGACTGAGGAGTGACCACATTCATGTTGATGAATATGTGAAGGGTGGGTGTCAGGAGGATAGAGTCAGGCTCTTCTCAGTGTCATCTAGTGATAGGACGAGGGGTGTAAGCTGGAACAAAGGAGGTTCCATATCAGTCTGAGAATGAACTTCTTCATGGTGAGGGTGACAGAGCACTGGAAGGGGCTTCCCATGGGGGCTGTGGAGTCTCCTTCTCTGGAGAAGTTTAAAACCTGCCTGGACATGTTCCTGTGTGACTTGCCCTAGGGGATTCTGCTGTGGCTGGGAGTTTGGACTAGATGATGTTTCGAGGTCCCTCCCAATCCCCAATGTTCTGCGATTCTGTGACAGACAATGCACATTTCTGACCATTTGTACACTGTGACACATATTTTACTATTTTCTAGGATATTAATAGGCAGGGAAACCAGGAGACAGGCAGCTGTGTTTGTGCAAATGCACCTTCAGCATGATTTTCTTCTGCTTCCAGTAAACATTTAGTCCTGCATTGCGCTGCATGAAAGTTACAAATGAGCATTGCTAACGGGCTAATTAAGCATATCTTGGAGCAATGCTTAATTGCAACACTGCAGGCAATACAGAGCAACTTCAGGCCAATCTGGCTAACAAATCAATCAACTCTGTGCTCTGCTCAAGGTTGCCCTAATCCCTGTGCCTGTAACGGTTTGTTTCTGCTCACCCTCTCTCCCGTGCATGGCACAAGACTTGGGCAGTCTCTAGAAGTCACACTGGGATTCAAACCAGCGCGGGAAATTCTGTGATAAGTGAGGCAGGGCAAGGCTGGGTGGAGTTGTTCAGTGAGTAGGGAAGTTACTTGTGCAGCAGTTGCTAGCTTTCATTGTCTGTAGCAGTTAATTGGTCAAACAGATGTCCAAACAAGTCGAAGTTGAAAGGCTGCTGTGTTGATGTATGATCATTAAAATTGAAGAGCCAGAGGAACTTTCTATATGTTAACTTTTATCCCTTAAATAAATAATCTACTAGTTCTGAAGATGATGAAATAAATATAGCAGCTCTGTAAACACACTCACATCATTTGCCTCTTGCTCAAGCCGTCTCTAGCGTGCAGCTGTACAAGCAGTGCTGTGAACTGACTCTTGTCTGGCCAAACACTTGAGGATGATGTATGTGCAAAGAGATTGGTTTTCCCCTAAGCCAGTCTTGGAAGTGCTAATTGCCCTACATTATCATAGCAGCCATTAATGAAGGTTAGCAGATTCTAGTAAAAGTAGTGTAAAAATTGTTTCTAGTGCCAGACATTCACAGAGACTGCGTTCCTTTATGAGTTTGCAGCAACCTCTGCTTTCTACATTGAGTCCAGCACTACTACAATTATGTCCTTTCTGAACATATAACTGGAGCTGCAGCTTAGAGGCGATATCTAAGGACCGATGATGTGTAGAGGAATTAGCTGCTTTTCTTGGTGGGCTTGGTTTTGTTACTCTATTTGGAAGAACAACCCCAGGTACCAGTACACTTTGAAGACTGACCTGTTGGAGAGCAGTGTAAGAGAAAAGGACCTGGGGGTCCTGGTGGACAACAGGATGACCGTGAGCCAGCCTTTGTGACCAAGAAGGCCAATGGCATCCTGGGTGGATTAAAAGGGGGTGATTAGCACATGGAGAGATGTTCTCCTCCTCCTCTGCTCTGCCCTGGTGAGACTGCATGGAATATTGTGACTAGTTCTGGACCCTTCAGTTCCAGAAGGACACAGACCTGCTGGAGAGAGTCCAGCACAGAGCCACGAAGATGATGAAAGGAATAGAACACCTCCCTGATGAGGAAAGGCTGGGGGAACTGGGTCTTTTGAGCTTGAAGAAGACGAGACTGAGGGTTGACCTCATTAATGTTGATAAATATGTGAAGGGTGAGTGTCAGGAGGATGGAGTCAGGCTCTGATCAGTGTCATCTAATGATAGGACAAGGGGCAATGGGTGTAAGCTGGAATGGAGGAGGTTCCACATCAATCTGAGAAGGAACTTCTTCCCATTGAGGATGACAGACCACTTAGAAAGTGTTGCCCAGGACTCTTGTTCTCTGGAGACGTTTAAAACCCGCCTGGACATGATCCTGTGCAACTTGACCTAGGTGATCCTGCTGTGTCAGGGGGATTTGACTAGATCATGTTTTGAGGTCCCTTCCAATCCCTAATGTTCTGTAATTCTGTAATTAGATATTGGTATCAATAACACATTGCTTTATAAAAGATGTGCGTTAATGCAAGACAGCCCTGGAGGACTTTACAGCAGACAAGTAGTAGGAACAGCCCATGCTTTTTGTGTTGTGTGCTGTGCAGCAGTGCTTTTACTGCTGCTGAAAGTGGCCTGTAAAGTAACCAATATATCCAGCATAGTTGGGTTTTTTACCAGGTATGGGCAGGGCTTTCTTACATCTCACCTGACAAGTAGTGAAGATGAAAATATTTAACTTTGTGGAAGTGTACTGGGATTCCTTGCTGAAGATAGTCATCACCTTTTTGTGTTTGACTTGGTTTTTTGAATGCTTGTGTCAGTGGTTGGCTTGAACTCAGTGTTCAGGATACCCTGACACAGAGCTAGGTTTGATCAGACCCCTGCCATAATGTTAATTTGAGGTTGTCATTTAGACTTGATATTAGGGAAAATTTTTTCACAGAAAGGGTGGTCAAGCACTGAAATGGGCTTCCCAGGGAGATGGTTGAGTCACCGTCCCTGGATGTGTTTAACGATGGTTTGGATGAGGTGTTGAGGGATCTGGTTTAGGAGTGAACTTGTGATGTAGGGTAAATAGTTGGACTCGATGATCCCAGGGGTCTTTTCCAGCCAGAGTGATTCTGTGATAGTCCCAATCTTGCAGTCCCTCTCACAGACCTCTTCAGGTATATGCTTGCTTTGCATTAAAAGTACCACGAGTGCTAATTTGGGAAGGTGTCGCGTTCCACTCCTTGCTTGCATAGCCTCAAGTCTGACCAAAGCACGTTTGTGTACGCCCTGCTCCTCCCCATCCAAAATTTACTTACAGGGCTGGATCCATTTGCTTTTAATTTTATTCCATAGTAAAACTTCCTACAAATACCACTGTTGAGCAAAGCTGAGGTGATGCTATTTTATAGTCTCAGGTGTCTTTGTCATTTATATTTATTTATAGCATTATTATCAATATTGTTAGCTAATATTAGGCTACTGTTGATCATAGCTTCGCAGTGTCACTCTTAAACTGCCTTAGGGTGGGAATCAATTCTGTGCTTGTGCAGAAACTAGATCTCTTGTTTGGGTTCCTTGTCTGGGTTTCTGCGGACAGTGGCGAGATACAGGAGTGAGGAAGTTCTCAAGGATCGCAGAATCACAGTGTTGCTAATGCTTCTGAATTCGTAATTTTTTTTAACAAATGACAGTATGGGAAATGCGTGTGAGTGTCTCTCCGACACCCTTAAGTCCACAGGGGATTGCAGTAGCAGCAGTTGTTAAAGTAGAGGAATTCACATAATAAAAGAACATTGGGGATTGGAAGGGACCTTGAAAGATCATGTAGTCCAATCCCCCTCCCACAGCAGGACCACCTAGACCAAGTTGCACAGGAACATGTCCAGGCAGATTTTAAATGTCTCCAGAGAAAGAGACTCCACAGCCCCCCTGGGCTACCCCTTCCAGTGGTCTGTCACCCTCATTGGGAAGAAGTCCCTTCTCATATTGATGTGGAACCTCCTCTATTCCAGCTTACACCCACTGCCCCTTGTCCTGTCACTAGACGACACTGGGAAATGCCTGGCTTCATCCTCCTGACACCTCACAGTCTCCATTTCTTCAAGCTAGAGAGACCCAGCTCCGTCAGCCTTTTCTCATCAGGAAGATGTTCCACTCCCTTCATCATCTGTGTGGCTCTGCACTGGACTCTCTCCAGCAGTTCTGTGTCCTTCTGGAGCAGAGGGGCCTAGACCTGGGCACAGTATTCCAGATGTGATCTCCGTAGTGGTTGTGGAATCAGACCACCCTTTGAGAAAGTAAATTATGACTGTTTTGACTACTGATTTCATAAAAGTGAAGCCTGCCTTCAGCTCTTCTTCTGAATGGAAGACCTATAACAACAAAATAAACTGGTTTTTGGAAGAGGAGGGTTAATTTCCCTAAATTAGTTAACTTTGCATTGGACAATCAAAGTCATAATCATAAAATGGTTTGGGTTAGACTTGAAAGATCATGTAGTCCTGACTCCCCTGTCCTGGGCAGGGACACTGGAAGGGGCTGCCCAGGGAGGTTGTGGAGTCTCCTTCTCTGGAGATGTTTAAAACCCACCTGGATATGTTCCTGTGCAACTTGGTCTAGGTGATCCTGCTCTGGCAGGGAGATTGGACTAGATGATCTTTTGAGGTCTCTTGCAATCCATAATGTGCTGTGATTCTGTGATACCTCTTAACTAGACCAGATTGCTCAAGTCATTAGGGTGACTTTGATTTTTTTTTTTGGTTAAAAAACCAAAATTTTTCATCTCTATGTGCTTTTCCTGTTGAGCCCCAGCATGAGACTACCTGGTAACATACATAATTCAATCTATATGTGTGGAATGTGTGGGTCTTTGCAGAGAAGGTCAAGTCATTAGACTAAACACATCCCCATCCCTGGAAGGGAAATGTTTTATGGAATGGGCTGCCCAGGGGGCTTGTGGAGTCTCCTTCTCTGGAGATGTTTAAAACCCTCCTGGATATGTTCCTGTGTGACTTGGTCTAAGTGGTCCTGCTGTGGAAAGGGGATTTGACTAGAAGGTCTTTCAAGGTCCCTTCTAATCTCTGATCTTCTGTGAGTGGTTTAGTGGTGAACCTGTAAGGTAGGGTAGATAGTTGGACTCGATGATCGTAGGGGTCTTTTCCAACCAGAGTGAGCAAGTTCGTGCACCAGATAACTTTGTCATGTGTTCAGAAATGACATTGGTAGGGTGTCTAGGTTGGCAAAACTTCAGCTAATAGGAGCCAAGCAAACTTGGGTTGTTTTCTGTACAGCTGGGTGCACTGAAAGAAGAACCTGCAGAACTCTGGCAACAAATCTACAAACTCGCTGAGTTCTTACAAGTTATGCTTGAGGTCTGATCGGTGTCTGTTACGTTGAAGGGTGGATGAGCAACGGTTGAACTGAAAATAGGTTTGGTACAGACTATTTTCTCTTAATACCCTGTAGCTAGCCAAAAATTTTTCCTTTTACCATGTGTAATCTTGTGCAACAAGATGGGGGAGTTGTGGAAGAAGCAAATGTTGTGACACTTTTCTACATTGTACAAAAGGCAAGAGAGATTTTTCTCCAATAAGAAACCTTATGGTGGTTATGCTAAACCACCATCTGAAAAGACAACCTTCTGAAGCTGGAAAAGGCAATAAAGTTTTTCCCATGTGTCGATTTATCTCAACGTGAGCATTTTAAAAATGATATATTGGCTGAAGCCAGCCAAGTTGTGTTGGACACAGAGTTGGAAATGCAGGGAAGGTGACTGAGCACTGGTACGGGCTGCCCATGGGAGTTGTGGAGTCTTCTCTGGAGACGTTTAAAACCTGCCAGGATATGTTCCTGTGCGACTTGGTCTAGGGGATCCTGCTGTGGCAGGGGGATTGGACTAGATGATCTTTCGAGGTCCTTTCCAATCCCTAATGTTCTGTGATTCTGTGTAATAATTATTAGTAGCTAATAACAATGAATTATTATTGCCAGTTATAATTATTAATTCAATCTGTTTTAAATGAGCCTTTCTCACTTCAAAACAACCTAGTTTTTACAAGTACAACCGTGTATTGAACCTAATAAATCCTACGTGGGGTTTGAACAAAAGGAGTAGGTGTTATAATTTGAAGTCTGTCTAATGAAATGTGAAGGTGTGTTACTGGCTTACATAACTGCAAGACTGCAAGGAGCATATCAGCTTCAGAAACAGATCTTGGTGTCCGGATTCATACCAGACCCAGGCTAATGTTTAGAGGAGAGGGAAAGCACTTTCCAATCATATAGATTTATTTCTAGAGTAAAGTTTTGTCTAGAAGGGACTATTAAATCCTGTACGACTTGGTCTAGGTGGTCCTGCTGTGGCAGGGGGATTAGACTAGATGATCCTTCGAGGTCCCTTCCCATCCTTAATATTCTGTGATTAAATGATGATGTTATTCAGGATCTTAAAAGGGCATGTTCACCTATCTTCTCTTACACGTTGATCTAAGTTGCACTTCAGCCCATTGAGGCTGAGCCTATCTTTTTTGTGTCACTGGGTCTGTTTGCCATGTGCACAGCATTAATCAAAATGTCTTATTTTCGAGGGAACGGAATGAACTCATTCACAGAAATAGAAAGATGTCCAAAGGTTGATCTACCTTCTGCCAGTCACAGAATGACGGAACACTAGAGATTGGAAGAGACCTCGAAAGATCATCCAGTCTAATCCCCCTGACACAAGCAGGACCACCTAGACCAGTAAAACACGAACAGGTGGGTTTTAAACGTCTCCAAAGAAGACTCCACAACCCTCGTGGGCAGCTCCTTCCAGTGCTCTTATCATCCTTACTGGGAAGAAGTTCCTTCTCAGATTGATGTAGAACGTCCTCTGTTCCAGCTCACACCCATTGCCCTGTGTCTTATAATTAGATGGCACTTAGAAGGGTGTCCATCCTCCTGACACTTGCCCTTCACATATTTACCAACATTACTGAGGTCTGCCCTGAGTCTCCGTTTCTCCAAGCTCAAGAGACCCAGCTCCCTCACCCTTTCCTCAAAAAGGAGGTGTTCTACTCCCTTTGTCATCTTTGTGGCTCTGCGCTGGACTCTCTCCAGCATTTCTGTGTTCTTCTGGAACTGAGGGGCCCAGAACTGGTCACAATATTCAGTCTGGAAAAAAACTCCACAACAAAATTGCTTCTGGAAAGGCAAAATAAACCTGACATGCCTGCCTTTACATTCTCTTTCAGTTCCTCTGGTTCAGTCTAAGGTTTCAGTGACCTAGATTTTTCTCAGCATAATTCTTCAAGGAGATCCATGCTGTAAATACAGAGCCATCAAAATCCTTGAAAAAAAATGGTAGTTTGTGCCAGGATGGAAATAAAGTTGCTGGTATCTTTGCATGCATCTCTTTGATTCTGTGAAAGGCTAAAGAGTCTGGAACTCTTTAACTCTCCATTAGGAAAACAACAGACTGAGGGGTGACTCTGTTAATGTTGATAAATATGGAAGGGGTGGCTATCAGGAGGATGGATCCAGGCTTAGTTCAGGACCACCCAATGATAGGACAAGGGACATTGGGTGTAAGCTGGAACATACGAGGTTCAACATCAATATAAGAAGGAACTTTTCTCCAGTGAGGGTGACAGACCACAGGAATGGGCTGCCCAGAATGACTCTGGAGTTTTCTTCTCTGGAGATGTTTAAAACACACCTGGATATGTTCCTGTGCGAATTGGTCTAGATGATTCTGCTGTGGCAGGGGGACCGAACTGGATGATCTTTCGAGGTCCATTCCAATCCCTAGTGTTCTGTGGTTCTGTTATTAAGTTACTGCAATTAATTTAAGGGGAAGAAGGAAGCACCCTTGAAGGGAATGGCTGTTACTGATTGTGTTATCTAGAATGTTTAAAATTATATCAGCAAATCTAAAATACATAAAAGTCTTAGCGGCCATTGCCGTTCTGAATCTTGGAAATGGTTGATTCCTTCATGATCTACTATAGTAGTAAGAGCAGTTTCAAAGGATTTCCCATGTAACACAATGCAGAACACTTTTTAGGAAGTCTCTGCGGTCTTAAAAGATTTGTCCAATGTTTACTCTCTTCCTCTCGGGATCTTTCTCGTGCCACAAAGATGACAAAGGGAGTGGAGCATCTCCCTTATGAGGAAAGACTGAGACAGCAGGGTATCTTCAGCTTTGAAAAAAGGAGACTGAGGGATGACCTCATTCATGTTGATCAATATGTGAAAGGTGGGTGTCAGGACGATGGAGCCAGGGTCTTCTCAGTGTCATCTAGTGACAGGACAAGGGACAGCTGGAACAGAGGAGGTTCCACATCAATATCAGAAAAAACGTCTTCCCAATGAGGGTGACAGAGCACTGGAAGGGGCTGCCCAGGGGAGTTGTGGAGTCGCCTTCTCTGGGGATGTTTAAAACCTGCCTAGATGATCTGTCAAGTTCCTTTCCAATCCCCAGTGTTCTGTGATTCTGTCATTTGCCTCCACTAAACTAAGACACTAGGTATAGGAGTTACTTGAGTATATTTGTCTCTCTAATACAGCTAATTATTTTAAATGTTTCATGAGAGCGGTATGAAAATTGTCATCTAAACTTCTCAATTAGACAGTAGGCTCGCTGACTGCATTTGCGCAAGATATTTAATTGGATGGACAACACAGAATCAATATAGTTGGAAATTATCTCAAATTACCTACTTTTAGGGGGATGCCTGTAAGGAAGAGAAAATTGTGCTTCCAGTCAACTTTAAAGATGAGATAGCTTAATTGGAAGCTGGCCGTGCCTTGACAGCTTTGGAGCAGCAGTGACTTCCATGTGAAATAATCTGAAGCAGATGCTGAATGAAGAAGTAGCATTTTCTTTCATACAGGCTTTGGCACCAGCTCTCCAGCATTATGTTATCTAGTTCTATATCAGGCAGCATTTTCTGATCATGACACTGGTTTCAGCACACTAGCTCTGTGTAGACTTGCACATTTCAGTTCATCAGCCTTTGACAAGGGGACCTCTGTGTGTTTCTGAAATACATAGATCGCACTTGGAATATTGTGTCCAGTTCTGGGCCCCTCAGTTCAAGAAGGACACAGACCTGCTGGGAAGAGTCCAGCACAGAACCACAAAAATGATGAAGGAAGTAGAACACCTCCCTGATAGGAAAGGCTGAGGGAGCTGGGTCTCTTTAGCTGGGAGAAAAGGAGACAGAGGGGTTACCGCATTAATATTTTATAAATATGTGAAGGGTGGGTGTCAGGAGAATGGAGCCAGGCTCTTCTCAGTGTCATCTAGTGATATGACAAGGGGCAGTGGGCATCAGCTGGAATGGAGGAGGTTCCACATCAATATGAGAAGGAACTTCTTCCCAGTGAGGGTAACAGAGCACTGGAATTGGCTGCCCAGGGGGGTTGTGGAGTCTCCTTCTCTGGAGACGCTTAAAACCCACCTGGGTATGTTCCTGTGTGACTTGGTCTAGGTCATCCTGCTGTGTCAGGGGGATTAGACTGGATGATCTTTTGAGGTCCCTTCCAATCCCTAATGTTCTGTTATAATGTAAAGGGAATTGGGGATCTCTGTGACATGGCTTGAGAAAACAGTGATGGAAGATCCTAGGAAAAGTCTTGTTCAGGGTTTTAAACATCTCTAGATTTTTCTGTTGCTTTTAGTTAATACTGTGGCAGTTATGTAAATGGTCATTGCTTATATGAGAGATTATGGGCTGGAGAAATGGGCAGCCAGAAGCTTTATGAAGTTCAACGTGTGCAATGTCCAACACTTGGGGAGGAAGAGTCTCATGTACCAGTACATGCTGGGAGCCACCCAGCTGGAAAGCAGCTTGTCAGGAAAAAACCTTGGGTCCTAGTGGGCACTGACTTGAATGTGAACAAGAAATATGCCCTTGCCACTGTGAAGGCTGGGGGGTTGGACTCGATGATCTCTTGGGTCCCTTCCAACCCCTAACATCCTATGATCCTATGATATCTTGAGCTGCCGCAGGCAAAGCATTGTTAGAAGGTAGGGGCTGGTGATCCTTCCCCTATAATGAGCACTAGTGAGGCCGCAGCTGGAGTGCTGGGCTCCCTGGTACGGGAGAGATGTGGAGGTACTGAAGAGCATCCAACAAAGGAATGATCACGGGACTGGAGCATTTTTCGTCTGACGAAAGGCTGAGAGAGCTGAGACTGCATCTCAGTTGGGGCACGCTCCAGTATCAATGCGGACTGGGGGGATGAAGGGATTGAGAGCAGCTCTGCAGAAGACTTGGGAGTCTAGTGAATGAAAAGCTGGACCTGAGCCAGCAAGGTGCCCTTTAAACTAGTTACAGGGAAGAGGTGTTTTTTTTTTACAAAGAGGATGGTGCAACGCTGGAACAAGTTACCCAGTGAGCTGGTAGAAGCCCTGGAAACTGTTGAGGTCATTTTGTTAGATGGAGCTCAGAGTTAATCTAGTTAAAGATGTCCCTGCTCGCTGCAGGGGTGGTGGATTGCATGACCTTTAAAGGTCCCTCCTAACCCAAAGCATTCTGTGATTCTGTAACTGTTTAGCCTAGAGAAGTGAAAGCTCAGGAGTGTGTAAGTACCTCAGAGGAGTGTGGAAGGAGGAGAGAGACAGATTCTGTTTGCTGATGCCCAGTCACAGAACGAGAAGCAGCTGGCACAAGTTTCCCAGAATGGCGAGGCTGTGAAATCTCTATCCCTGGAGATATTCCAAAGGCATCTTGTCCCAGGCCATTGCCAGACTCTAGGTGACTGGCTCTTTTTCAGCAACAGTGGGTGGACTCAGTGACCTCCAGAGGTCCTTTCCACCCTCAGTCATTCTGTGATCCTGTGATTGTTCCTAAACTGCTATGATTTTGGACACCAGGAGAAAACTCATGGGAAGAGTGATCAGGTGCTGGAATGGGCAGCCCAGGGTGATGGTTGAGTCCCCAACTGGATGAGTTTAAAAGATGTAGTGTTGGGGTATCTGGTTTAGGAGTGAACTTGTAGAGTAGGGTTGATGGTTGGACACAATGATCCCAAAGGTCTTTTCCAATCTGAATGATTCTGTGATTGGGAAAAGAAATGGTGTAAGGCCTGAAGGCATAATATTGTGAAATAAAATATCTGTGTTGTCTTTAATATTGGAATTTTAAGTTTGGAATGATAAGGGTAAAGCTCACTATGAATTTGTTTCTGACTACTGAGCTTCTAAGAAGAGGAATCTAGTTGCTTGCTTCTTGGTGCCAACATCATCAATGTGAGCTGCTTGGACATCTTGGAATAATTCTATTAAAATTTGCTTCCCAGGGGATTTCTGGAATGAATTTTTGAAACTTGACCATAATTAGGATTGAAGTTAGGCAACTGCAATCAAGATAAAACTGAATATCTGTTCTCCTTGATACCACTGCAAAAACCAGAGAGCCAGATGTCTGATTTACCAACGCTGAGCACTGAGGAGGTGATGCATTTTCATGGGAAATCCTCAGCTTTCAAAGCACTAAAGTGAAATCGTTCAAAATCCTTACTCACCTAATCATAAGGGATAAGACAACTTTAGAATAAACTATTTCCACTTGGCAGGGCTGTGAAATGTGATTCAGTGAAGCTTTGTGCTGGAATCTGCCTGATCAGTGTCAGAGCAATACTGACAGCCTTGTATCTGCAAGGCAAAAGTGTGGTCTGGGACTGTGATGTGAGTCCCTGTGGGGGCTGAGTGACTGATGTCAAGATACAAGGAAATGCTTTTTGTATTGTGCAGCACTAGAAAGTAGTGCTTGTGACTTTGTGGTGTGGCTTGTGATGAGAAAGTGAATGTATTAGTCACTGGGCTGGACTGGGAGAGCAGTTGCAAGAGAGCAAGGACGGAGCAGTGTGTGATAGTAAAAATTAGGCTGCTGAAAACAGCGTGGAGAACAGGAGAGAGGAGAGGCTGGCACTGTTTTGAGATACTGACGTGGCCACATGTCTTGCAAAGCAACTGATGTGCACGTCTGCTGAACATCTTGTTTGCTGTAGCTTTAGCAAAGTAACCTTATTTCTTAAAGTTGGAGTGGAGGCTTCAGATTTCCAGCCAAATAATCACGGAATCACAGAACATCAGGGATTGGAAGGGACCTCAGAAGATCATCTAGTCCAATTCCCCTGCCACAGCAGGATCACCTAGTCCAAGTCACACAGGAACATATCCAGTGGGTTTTAAACATCTCCCGAGAAGGAAACTCCACAACTGCCATGGGCAGCCGGTTCCAGTGCTCTGTCACCCTCACTGTGAAAAATTCCTTCTCATTGGTGTGGGACCTTCTGTGTTCCAGCTTACACCTGTTCCCCCTTGTCCTATCACTAGATGACACTGAGCAGAGCCTGGCTGTATTCTCCTGACACCCATACTTCACATATTTATAAATATTAATGAGGTCACCCCTCAGTCTCCCCTTCTCCAAACTAAAGAGACCCAACTCTCTCAGCCTTTCCTCATCAGGGAGGTGTTCTACTCCATCATCTTTGTGGCTCTGCACTGTCTGTAATGAGCTAATTGCTTTGCACATGAGCCACTGCCGAGCCAGGAGTTAGAGTTTGGAAACCTCAGTACACCTAGATGATAGGGGATAGCTGCTGGATTCCATTGTTGTGAGCTGGATTGTATAGAGGACCATTGTGTCACCTTTGTTTCCGAGCTTTTGCAAAAAAAACGTTAAATCTTTTCAGTTTCTGATGGGCTGGGCTTAGAAACTAAGCTCTCATTTCTATAATGTCATGGATCGCTAGTTCGGCATCTTTTTAATTAGTGACATTTTTATTTAGTCCAAATTAAATATGGCAGATGTAGCTGATTTAATGGCTAACAATGCTGAGCGAGGGGAGGGAGGAAAAGCTAACGTTAGAGAGCCGTCTGTTCTCAGAGAAGTTGGGTGCGCTTTTTTTCTGTATTTTTTTTTAATTTCTAGTTCCACAAGAGAAGTTGGATTGGGTAACCATGGCAGCAGGGAATTTGTCCCTGTAAGCTAAGCAAAGGGTTAGGTTCTGGGGGGGGGGTGTGTTTATTTTTTCATTTGTGGTGGCCCTATTAGGAGTAAGGGGTAGGCAAAGTGGTCCAGAGTATGCACAGATGGATGGATGCAGCAGGAAGCAGAGCAGGGAGGGATTTGACAGATTCCTTAGTAACTTGGATCTGTGTGCTAGGTGTAGAGGAGGGCAACTAAGCTGGTGAACGGCCTAGAGAATAAATCTTATGAGGAAAAATGAAATAGCTGGGGCTCTTTATTTTGAAGAAGAGGAGGGTGAGAGGAGACCTCATCACTCTCTACGACTACCTGAAAGGACATTGTGGAGAGGCTGGTGCTTGTCTCTTCTCACAAGCAATTAGTGATAGAACAGGAGGGAGTGGGTTCAAGTTACAACAGCACAGGTTTAGACTTGACATTAGGAAGAAATTTTTCACAGAAAGTGTGGTAAAGCACTGGAATAGGCTTCCCAGGGAGGTGGTTGAGTTGCCAACCCTGGATGTGTTTAAAGATGGTTTGGATGAGGTGTTGAGGGATGTGGTTTAAGGGTGAACTTGTAAAGTAGGGTAGCTGGTTGTACTTGATGATCCCAGGGTTCTTTTCCAACCATAGTGATTCTGTCATTCTGTGTTCCAGGGCACAGTAGTTAGCCATTTTGTGTTAATAAATCTATTGTATAGTTTTGTTTGGGTTTTTTTCTCTAATATTTTCCCCACATTTTTCCACTGGTTGGGAGATTGAGATTTTTGGGGCTAACAGCATTACAAAGCTAATATATAGTTTAGTCATGATAACATAAATGCCTGACCTTGCATCAGCAAAATCAGAATCGCAGAACATTAGGGATTGGAAGGGACCTTGAAAGATCATCTAGTCCAATCGCCCTGCCACAACAGGATCACCTAGACCAAGTCGCACAGGAACATGTTCGGGTGGGTTTTAAACATCTCCAGAGAAGGAGACTCCACAACCCTGCTGGGCAGCCCATTCCAGGGCTCTGTCACCCTCACCGGGAAGAAGTGCCTTCTCATATTGATGTGGAACTTCTGTGTTCCAGCTGACATCCATTGCCCCTGTCCTATCACTGGATGACAGTGAGCAGAGCCTGGCTCCATCCTCCTGACACCCACCATTCACATATTTATAAACATTAATGAGGTCACCCCTCAGTCTCCTTTTCACCAAGCTAAAGAGAAAATTCTGATTTATCAATATAGAATTGGGAGAAAACCATTGTTTTCATTTGATGTCTCCACATATCAAAAACTAAACAGCAGAACACTTTTATGTAGCAGTTTCACATTAAAGCAGATGCTGAAAATTATAAGCATCCACAAACTGAGTAGAGGATAGCGTGAGTGGTTGCCTTCTCCCCAGGCTTCATTTTCCCTGGCCTAAGCTCTGCAGGGGTTTAGGTCTGGCCACACAACTGATTCTTACACATTTTCACAGAAATACTGTGCCAGTGCAAGCAGCTCCACTAAAAATGCTTATTGCGTGTGTGACAAACTGACCCATAAACTATCCTGAATATCGCAGGCGCAGCGACAATTAGCTGATACTGGCTGCTTGTGATCGCCGGTTTCCTGAGCTGGCAGATCAGGAGGTGGGAGGTTTCTGGATACTGCTTTGCCACACTGCTGGAGGGAAGCCTGTCACCCACTGGTGGAAAAGCTCCCCTTCTCTGCTGTCATATTGTCATTGTGAAAGGGGATGACCAGCGGTACTATTAGAGGCTTGGGGAAGACAGGCTGGAGAGCAGCCCTGTAGAAGATGACCAGGGGGCACTAGTGGATGAAAAGCTGCACATGAGCCACCAGTGTGCAGCTGTAGGCTAGAAGGCCAACCGCATCCTGAGCTGCATCAAAAGAAGCGTGGCCAGAAGATGGAGAGAGGGGATTTTGCCCCTCTGCTCTGCTGAGACTTCACCTGGAATATTTGGTCTGGTTCTGGAGCCCCTAATACCAAAAGGACAAGGAGCTGTTGAAATGTATCCAGAGGAGGCCATGAAAATCCTTGGAGGGCTGTCCTCTTACAAAGACAGCCTTAGGTAGTCGGAGTTGTTCAGCCTCAAGAGGAGAAGACTCTGGGAGGACTTCTGGTGGCCTTCCAGCCCCTGAAAGGGGCCTGACAGAGGCTGCGGAAGAAATATTCAATAGAGCAGGAATTATAGTATGAGGGGTCATGGTCTGAAGCTGGAAAAGGGTAGATTCAGGCTGGACCAGAGGAAAAAGTTCTTTAATCTGAGGGTGGTGGATCCCTGGTACAGGCTGCCTAGAGACAATGGAGGCATTCTTTGGAGACATTCAAGGTCAGGCTTGATGGAGCTCTGGGCAATCTGTTCTAGTTAGAGATGTCCCTGCTTGTTGTAGGGGTTTGGACTAGATGACCTTTGGAAGTCCCTTCCAACCCTATGATTTTGTGAACTCAACTCTATTGTGAAGACCTACTGTGGGTTGTGACCGATGCTGTCTAAGTGCTGCAAGTTTCCATATCCAAGGTATGGTTAAACATTTGGGATTTTCAATGCATGGAGGCTGGTAGGCTGTGAGTTTCACAGTGTGTTTATGCTCGATGACCCCATTGTTCAATGGCTATCAGTCCTTGAATGCCTGCAGGTTATAGCCAGTCAGGAGTCTTTCTCCATGTTTAGTGTTTTTTCCCCGTTATCATCTGTTGCCTTTTTCAACTGTCCTGGATTGATCTCATCTTTATGCTTTTATATTTTGGTTGTTTTGAGCCCTGTATTGTATCTTCTTGTGAGCTATCAGACTTAAATCTCCTGCAGTCAAGCTACACATAGAAAGTTCAGAATTTTTCCCCAAAAGCTTCATTTTTTGTGTGGATTTTCATCTTCCCAGTCTCCTCTGGCAGCTTTGGTGTACCTGGAATATTGATGTTGGTTCATCAGAATGTGGAGAGGAATAATGGGGCTCGGTTACAGGCAGATCATTGGTATTTGATTTAATTTTAAAATCTAGTGAACCTCTTGGAAAGAAGACCAATGGCATCCTGGGCTGGATCAGAACGGGGATGGTTAGCAGATCAAGAGAGGTTCTCCTCCCCCTCTGCTCTGCTCTGGTGAGACTGCATCTGGAGTATTGTGTCGAGACTGAGGGGTGACCTCATTAATGTTGATAAATATGTGAACAGTGGGTGTCAGGAGGATGGAGCCAGGCTACGCTCAGTGTCATCTAATTATAGGACAAGGGGCAATGGGTATCAGCTGGAACAGAAGAGGTTCCACATCAATCTGAGAAGGAACTTGTTCCCAGTGAGGGTGACAGAGCACTGGAAGGGGCTGCCCAGGGAGGTTATGGAGTCTCCTTCTCTGGAGATATTTAAAACTTGCCTGGACATCTTCCTGTGCGGCTTGACCTAGGGGATCCTGCTGTGTCAGGGGGATTGGACTAGATGATCTTTCAAGGTCCCTTCCAATCCCTAATGTTCTGTGATTCTTTTTATCCTGCTGTTTTCCGTTCTGGCAACACTTGTCAGATCTAGGAGCTGGGACTTCAGCTAAGAACTTGTTTTCATTAGTTTCTCTAGTTTATTCTACCTTCCAGGGCTGCAGAGAAAGCCATGGGAACTCTGCACTTGTATACACCAAAGAACAACTTCACGAGTCCTGAAGTCCTTGGCTTTTGAATTCCTTGTAATTACTGTTTTGGGGGAGGAGTGAGAAGAAGCAGGAGAGGGAAGAGGGTCAGTCTTTGTCTCCCTTTGCACTGTGCTCTAAGTTGGCAGTTTCTTCCCAGCTCTACATCTGAAGCTTGCTCAGATTCCTTTGCTACCAGGCTAGGTAAATTAAATTGCGGTTGTTCAAGACAAATTTCATAACTACCATTTCTTAAAATAATACATTTGGTTTGTCATGTCTGAGCATTCCCAATATAGCTCACTTGGCATTGTCCCTGATCGTTGGGCTGCCAGTTTATTTTTGTTCCTGTATTAACCACTGTCAAAAGCCCAAGGTCCTGCTGTAACAGCTAAGAGATAGTCACAAGTCACTGCTGCAGAGGTTTTCGCATGAGTTACAAATGCATAGATCTTCAAACCCACAACACTAGAAGGACAACTGTTTGAGAGAGTCCAAGAGAGGCCAGAAAGATGATCCAAGGGCTCGAGCACCTTTGCTACAGGAACAGGCTGAGGGAGCTGGATGTGTTCAGCCTAAGAGAGAAAAAGACTCTGAAGTGACCTTATAGCTACTTTTCCAGTACCTGAAGGGAACCTACAGGAAGGCTGGAGAGGGACTTCACTAGGGGATCTAGCAGTAGGACAAGAGAAAAATCTTTTAAACTGCAGGAGAGGAGATTTAGACTAGATCCAAGGCTGGAGAGACTCTGGAATCGATTGCCCAGAGAGGTTGTAGCTGCCCCTTCCCTGGAAGTGTTCAAGGCCAGGTTGGATGAGGCTTTGAGCAACCAAGTCTAGTTGAGAGGCATCACTGCCCATGGCAGGGGGTTGGAGTAGATGGTCTCTAAGACCCCTTCCAACCAGAGCCAGTCCTAATCCTAATCCTTAGTTTACAAAGACATCTTTAAAAATGGTCTCTGATCCCTTCCCTAGTAATATGTGGCTGGATGATTTGATGCAGATGGATGGCTGGAGCCAAGTCTAACTTTGTTACAGCCGTTTGCTGCTCCTTTCCTCTCAAAAGAGCACGCAAGGGATGGAGACTTTTGTGGACTCCCCATGTAGAGGTTGGATAATAGTAAACCAGAGCGAGGGGCCAATTGTACACTGCTGGCCTCTATGCTGGGGCAGCTTTGGGATGTCTGGGCACTCGGGGCAGGTCTTACAGGAGAACATGGAACCATCCATGTCTCTGAGACCCGCATCATTGTTCTAAACCCGACGGGAAGCTGCTCCCTGGAGCCTTGTTGCGCTGTCTGCCTAGCTTCAAATTAATGTGGTTCTTGTGGTCGAAAGCCTGTGCAGCAAGGAAGATGTGGTAATAATTCCTGTTCTGCACAGTAATTTATAATAGCAAAACTATTTAAAACACTCAGTAACTAGCTTGGTTACTTAAGAATTTTAATCAAGGCATTATTATGTTTTTTTCTTTGTATGGCACTTTCTAAGGTTGTTAGAGACTTAAATTATGTTTGCAAGAACTTTCCTACTAAACCTTTCTCTTGGAGTAAATTCAGGTGATAAATAATGCATTCTGCAAGGCAGAGCTGAGAAAGATTGCACGCTACCTAGGGATAAATTGAACAATAAAATATATGAAAGATAAAGGTTAATGCCAGCAACACCACTTAATGTCTTTAATTATGTCATCAAAGGAGTGTAACAGTGCCTGTAACTATCTTTTCTTTTCCCCTATGTAAATGATCTCAAAACTAGAAAGGAATTTTGCATAAGAAGCAATTGCAGTTGGGAGGACCTGTGTGGAGGGGAGGGAACTTATTGACAGACTTATAAGCAAAATTAATGGGAGATGCTGAGTGAGGGAGGATGTAGGCAAAGAAGACAATGGAAGCTGTCAGTGCTGTGACCACAGGAAGAGTCTGGACTCCCAGATTTGGGACCTGGTGTGGACTGGTATTGTGTCAAAGCATGTCCAATTGCTTCCCCAGTCTTCGTCTTCCAGCACTCTACAAATACTCAGAAGTTTCAGCAGAACTCATAAAGACCTACTGTTACTCTTAGCTTGGAGAAAAGGGGACTGAGGGCTGACCTCATTAATGTTGGTAAATACATGAAGGGTGGATGTCTGGGGGATGGAGCCAGTTCTCTTCTCAGTGTCATGGGATATGACAGGATATGGGGCAATGGGTATAAGCTGGAACAGAGGAAGTTCCACATCAGTATGAAAAGGACCTTCTTCCCAGTGAGGGTGGCAGAGCACTGGAATGGGCTGCCCAGGGGGGTTGTGGTCTCCTTCTCTGGAGACATTTAAAACCTGCCTGGACATGTTCCTGTGCGACTTGGTCTAGGTGATCCTGCTGTCACAGGGGACTTGAACTAGATGTTTTGAGGTCCCTTCCAATCTCTAATGTTCTGTTAAAAGGATTGAAAATTGGTCTTTTTTCTTTCTTTTACCTAAAACTGAAAGGCGAATGAGAGATCTCCTGGGAAAATGTGCAGATGTCAAATGTGCCAGATGCTTTGTCTGATCATATGAGCATTACCCCAAAGTGAGGAAGGGTGACCCAGCTTTTGGGAATATTGCCACCAGTTTGAAGCATGTCTGCATGTCAGCACACATCATTTCAAGCTGCATTCTGCTCTTTAGTTGTGAAATGTGCAAGTGATGGGGTTGCAACTTAGGGGTTTCAAACCTTCAGCCTCTTGAACCCATGCAAGCACACATCAGAGTGAATCTTTTGTTCATGCAGGCGATGGTTGTGTGTTCTGTGCAGTTTTTCCTTGCAAACACATTGCACCATTGTCAGCTCTGCCTGTAAACAGCCTGTAAACAGAATTCTCCTGGATGGAAAAGACCCCTGGGATCATCAAGTCCAACCATCAACCCTACCTTACAAGTTCACCTGTAAACCAGATCACTCAACACCTCCTCCAAATGATCTTTAAACACATCCAGGGATGGCAACTCAGCCACCTCCCTGGGAAGCCCATTTACCACCCTTTTTTGGGAAAAAATTCTTCCTAAGATCAAGTCTAAACATACCCTGTTGTAACTTGAACCCATTCTCTCTTGTTCTATCACTAATTGCTTGTGAGAAGAGATCAGCGCCAGCCTCTCCGCAATGTCCTTTCAGGTAGTTGTAGAGAGTGATGAGGTCTCCCCTCAGCCTCCTCTCCCTCAAACTAAACAGCTCCAACTCTCTCAATCTCTCCTCACAAGATTTATTTTCCAGGCCCTTTACTAGCTTTGTTGCCCTCCTCTGCTTTCAGCTTATGTGGAGGGCATCAGTATTCTAACTTTCAAGGAGCCAGATGATGAATGCAGACTGAATGCAGGGCCTCTATAACCAAGTCATTTTGGCACCTAGTTTTGAAGGAGAAAGGGAAAAGCTTTGGCAACATTACAATGTCGGGATAAAACTATTGTAATACTAAAACAATAGCTCTGAAATAGTCCCCCAAAGTGTGCTCATTTGGTACAGTCTTTGAAAGTTCTTTGTACCTATCCATCGTTGCCAAATGTGCTTATTTTTTGAACTCAAACCCCAACAATTATAGCGTGTGATGATGCCAGGAGCACAGAGCAGTGCGTTTGCTTGATTAGTCACTGTGGCCTGCAGTGAGCCAGTAGGGCTTAGGGCTTCTAGCTCCAAGCCCAGAGTGAGAAGCCCAGCTTCCCTCTGCAGCAAGCTGAGCCACACAAATGCCTTTGTCATGTGCTTTATATCTTAAGTTACCCCATCTCTCTGCCTTCACTTCAGAAGGAATTTAACTCTCTAAAATTACCTGGGGTGAGCATGGGCCTAAGCATTCGTGTAGGACAGATTCGGAAGCACTACCACTCCAAATATAGATGCTGACTTGGACCCAGAGCTAATCCTGCCCTGCTCTGCCTGTGGCTGCTGGGATTCCCTCACTGGTGCAAGGTATGACCCTCACAGTTCATCGTTTCACTATTGGTATTTGATAACCACTGAACACATGATGATACTGTGATTCCACTTCCAGTTGAGTAATTCCTCTGATTCTTAAAACTTAATAGATTACCAAAGAGGGACAGAAAGTTCTCCTGTTTTATCCCATGGCCAGATGAAGTCTTTCCTTGTTTTTGATTTGAGGTTGCTGTTCTGAATATGAAAGTCAAAGACTAAGATCTTCATCTTACAGTTGTTCTCCTTTGTTGTTCCTAGGCTTTCAGCTGTGTACCTAAATATAGTCTATGCCAGCGGAGAGAGTTAATGTTGCTATGAGAACCTTAACCTCAGCATTTCTTAAGGTTTTATGTTTATATACAGGGAAAAAAACCCAGCCATCAGATAACTCTCTGTTGTTTTTCTTTTAAAGGAGATACTGTCTGATGCCTTTTTGTATCTGCAGTGTGCTGCTGTTACTGCTGCTGTTTGTCTGAAGGGCTTTTTTCCTGCAACAGAGGAGGCAGAGCCATAGGGTTGACCTACATATTTATTTCATTGTAGAAATGAAAATCTGTGCCTTCTAATGCTGCTTTAGTGCTGCTGGGCAAGTAGGGGAGAAGTGATTGTGTCCAGTTCTGGGCCCCTCAGTTCCAGAAGGACACACAACTGCTGGATTGAGTCCAGTGCAGAGCAACGAAGATGATGAAGGAAGTAGAACACCTCCCTTAAGAGGAAAGGCTGAGGAAGCTGGGTCTCTTGAGCTTGCAGAAAAGGAGACAAAGGGTTGACCTCATTAATGTTGACAAAAATGTGAAGGGTGGGTGTCAGGATGGAGCCAGATTCTTCTCAATGCCATCTAGTGATCAGACAAGGGGCAATGGGTGTGAGTTGGAACATAGGAGGTTCCACATCCATCTGAGAAGGAACTTCTTCACAGTGAGGGTGACACAGCACTGGAAGGTGCTGCCCAGAGTGATTGTGGAGTCTTCTTTTCTGGAGATGTTTAAAACCCCTCTGGATATGTTCCTGTTTGACTGGGTCTAGATGATCCTGCTGTGGCAGGAGGACTGGACTAGATGATCTTTCTAGGTCCTTTCCGATCCGTAATGTTCTGTGATTCTGTGATTGGTGCTGCAGTGTGGAGATATGCTTGACCAAGTTGCTCACCTGTCAGGTGTGCGCAGGGCATGCTCAGAGGCTTTTCTTTATTAGAGGTTTGCAACTTTAGGACAGAAACCTTTCCTTCTTTTGTTCTCTCATTAGCCAGGCAAACAGCAGTTCAAGGTGAACCTGCTGTGCCGAGCAGAGTCTTCAGTGTATTTGTGTTGACTGATCCTAGGCAAATGCTTCCCCTTTCCTCCGGTGACCCTCAGTCTGCTTTTGTGAGCCCATGAGCTCTGACTATAGAAAGCTTTCAGAGAGCTCTCATCAAAACAGGGTTCTGGTGAAAACAGCAAGTACCTGCTGGGTGCTGTAGTACCTTCTGCAATAAATTAGGCACAAGACACGTGAATTTCCATCTTGTTTTCTTTGTTTTCCTCACCAGTGGGTACTGCTCTGGTGTCTTAACAGCCTTAATGATTGCGACAGGGGAATGAAAGTTAGAGCTTGCTGGGCTGATTTTCAGCTTGAGCAGCTGTTGGTAGTGGCTCTTCAGTGCATTTTAATGGCTTTATGTGATGTCTCTGATCTTCGTCTCTTATAAAGGGAAACTGTTGTAGAACTAGTGTACAAAAGCTTTCATCTCTGAGATTTCAGTTGGGGGGCCTTCCAATACTTAAGGTTGGTTTGGAATCATAATTCAGCACAGCAAATGTTGGTTTGCACCAATGCAAGTAGCACGCTGATTGATTTCAGATTGGGATATGTTTGATGCTGAAGATATTCAGCATCACATCATTGAAAAGTGTGGCTTTTTTATTATAATCCTACACGACCATAGGTTTTCTTTCTTTTTTCCACTGTGATGCGAATGAGAGATTATGTGTTCTGTCCTCATTCCTGATCATGTTTACGTTACATGATGCACACAAAAATACTGTATTCAGGTTGAGGAACTGAGTCTGGAAGATGAAACAGCCGTGAGGGTACTCAGGATACTCTAACCATTATATGAAACCACTGAAGTGATGAATATTAATGTTCTTTTAAATTTTTAAGTCTTTCTGTCTTTCAAAAAGAGGGGGGGTGGGAAGCAAGCTTGGAGGAAGAATTCATCCCAGAACAATAGTGCAGTCTGTTATCTGCTCCTTTGCACTGTAAAGCACTGAATGTTCAGCCAATATAGTGCTCTGGTTGGCTTAGCATTCTTAACCTTTATTTTGAATAGAAGGTGCCTTGTGTTGCTGACGTAATTAGGGCCTTTTGTAAATCACTGTTGCAGGCAGCGGCAGCGGCTGTTGCATTTCACTGCATTTCTCGAAGGGATGCAGGACAGACAAACTTTCTGAACCCATCCTTGGGCTGTGTTTTCATTATTGGTGTGTTTTATTCAGAACTAGCTCTGTTTTGTTTTCCATTGTAGGTAATAAGCTCCAAACCATTTTTGCAAGGGAAACAGTGTTTCTGGTTTGAATGAGGAGCCCTTAAAGTAGGAGAGTCCAGCGCAGAGCCACCAAGATTAAGGGAGTAGAATACCTCCCTGATGAAGAAAGGCTGAGGGAGCTGAGTCTCTTTAGCTTGCAGGAGACCGAGGGATGACCTGATTTGTGTTGATAAATATGTGAAGGGTGGGTGTCAGGAGGATGGAGCCAGGCTCTGCTCAATGTCATCTAGTGATAGGACAATAGGAGGTTCCACATCAGTCTGAGAAGAAACTTCTTCCCAGTGAGGGTGACACAGCACTGGAAGGGACTGCCCAAGGTGGCTGTGGAGTCTCCTTCTCTGGAGACGTTTAAAACTCACCTGGATATGTTCCTGTGCGATTTGGTCTAGGTGATCCTGCTGTGGCAGGGGGATTGGAATAGACAATCTTTCAAGGTCCCTTCCAATCCCTAATGTTGTGTGGTAAAATGCTTCCTTGAGAAAAAGAAGAAAAAAGAGAGGAGATAAGAGAGGTGAGATTTGGCCAGTTGGCTTTGAAGTCTCTCTGTAGTACAAGGATATCATCTCCTTTTCTTGTCATGGAAACTGTCAGAAAGTTGGACCTGAAGCTTTGTCGTCAAGCCAGTTCTCCACTTGTGGTTACATGTCATGCTCTGTGGAGTGTGGGGACATGAATTCCCCTTACCTTTTGCATAAGCCTCTTAGGGACCATGGCATTCTTGCCTCCCCAAAGGCACTGGGTTACATCTCACTTTTGTCTCTTCTGTTCTTTAGGGCAGGGTTCAGCTCAGGCCACTCCATCCCCTCCTGATGCAGTCTTTTATATCCATGATGTCAGTGGTGATAACAGCCTTGCGCTGTCCTTGATGGCAAACACATCACTATTAATAGGTGGCGGAGTTAACTTGCTCATTTCTGCACTCGCTGCACTTCAGTCCCAGGGCTTTAATGGCCCTGTTAAAAAACCTCGCTAGTGCACAGGCTTGCCTGGCTGTGGGAAGAAGCTCCCACCATCCCTGTGGTGTGGGGACAGCAGGGGCCACCTGCAGGGCTTGGGGAATGTGGTGTCACAGCCATTGTGGCTCCCCTACCTGTTTTGAAGCCCTGGTGTACACTGGGGTAGGGATAGCTTGCGTTGAGTCCAACTCTGCAAGCAGGGGGAGTCACAGAATCATAGAATCATTCAGGTTGGAAAGACCCTTGGGATAATTGAGTCCAACCATTAATCCTACTCTACAAGTTCACCCCTAAACCAGATTCCCCACCACTACCTCTAAGAGTCTTTTAAACTCATCCAGGGATGGTGACTCAAAGGAGGGACAAATACTTGTGACCCTGTCACTCCATACCCTGGCAGCACAGCATGAGTGAGCATAAAGGCAGCTGCAGCCTTCTTCCAGAGGCCACACTTCATCAAGTCTTTCCATGCTTGGGAGCAGGAAAAAGCATGATGGTTGTCTTATGGCTGTTTGCCATCTGCAGTGGCTCCAGAGGCAGAGTGACTCCCTCAGCAGAGAACAGCTTTCCCTTGCTTCTGGGACTTGGCAAGGACAAGGATCAGGTGCAACCTGCCCCATGTTGCTGCCTCATTCCCAGCAAAACCGCAGGGAAGGAAAAGTGGGATGTTGTGCTCCAGGTCTTGCAGAAGAAGTGGTGATTCATGTGGCGTGTGCCTGGGGAGCGCCGGGCTGTGCTGGTTGCGGGCTGAATGAATGAATGGGTGATGTCACCAGGTTGGTTCCTGAGGCAGGAAATCCATCCCAAATGCTTGCATTTCAATGCAGAAAGTGTAGCTACTTGCACATAGTAAGCCCAGAGCAGAAAGGAATTCCTTTCATCACCAACTTTTTGGTCGTGTGTCACTCCTTTCCAATCTGTTGAGATTAAAAGTCGTTTAAAAAAAAAAAACTAATTGAGGAGAGTGTTAGTCCCCTGCACTCACCCTGCTGGACCCACAGCAAGTCAAAAGCAACTTTCTGTTGGTTCAGTCCTGGCTTTTCAGTGCCCGGAGATGGAAGGCAGGAGCTGACGGGACTCCTGGCGGGGACCAGCGGTCCGTGTTCCCAGAGCCTGTGTTGGGCTCGTTCCGTGCCCGGTAGCAGCAGTCCCGCTTCACTGCGAATGAGGGCCCCTTATGGGAACAAACTCGGAGAAGGAGCATGCAACCCCCACCCCAGCCCACATCAGTGTGAGGGGCTGTTTAGGAGAGGGCTGGAGGGACCCCGGAGCCACAGCAACCGGGACACCACCACCGCCCTCCCGCCCCGAGCGGGGCTATGCAGGAATCGCCTGGCCCAGCTGTCTCCGGGAGCCGCTTCCCGAGCCGGGCTGAGGCACCGACGCTCCGGGAGCCCTTAACTCCATCTTCGCCAGGCTGCCTCCCGCTATGCCCCAGGGGGCTGCAGCAGGAGCAGGGGATGGGGAGGGGGGGTTCGTTAAGGCTGCGGGCGATCGCTCGCCCTGTTCCGTAGAGCGCAGCTCGAGGGGTCCCGCAGCGGGAGGAGAAGTTGCAGTGCGAAGTTGCCGGTAGGTGCCATCAGCCAGGCCAGGCTCGGGTCTCGGCTCCCCCCACCTTTGAACTTGGGGGGCTGCCGGAGGGTCTCAAATGCCCGCGGGCTGGGTCATTAAAAAAACAAGAAAAAGGACAATTTCCTTTGTAATTTCTTTTTCTTCGGGGGGGAGGAGGGGCCGGTTGGGAGGGGCGGGGATAATTTGTAAGTCTGATAGTGTGTGGGAAAGAATTACATCAGCGGGAGGCAGGGCCAGGATTGGTCTGCACCGTGTGGTTTGATTCAGCACCGCACAGGTCCCTGTAACCCTTTGCGCGGAGCCCGCGGGCTCTGTCCCTGCCCGCAACCGCTCCCCGGCCCCGGGGCTGCCGGCAGCGGAACCCCCCGGCACCGCCACCCGCGGGCCGCGCAGGGAGCGCAGAGCCGGCTCTGTCTCCTTCCCTGTGCCGAGGCGATCCCGGTTTAAAATGCCATCTTGCTCCCCGGACTGCTGCCTCTTGCGTGCCGCTGAGGTAAGGGTTTGCGCACCGAGTCCCCCCACCACGCCCCGACGGGCCCCTTCCCCCGCGAGGCTGCCGGGGCCGGGCCCGTTCGACCCTCGGACCTGCGCGTTCGCCCAGGCGAAGAATTTTGCGACAAGGTCCTGTCGCTTGAGCAGAACAATGCAAAGAGGGAAGGAGCATCTATACGGTCCGGGAGATGGGGATAAGGCTCTTGGCTTGTGCCCCTCAGCCCTGCTAGACCCGGTTCCGCAGCCAGTGCCCGTTGGGGCCGGAGTAACTTTGAAGCCGGGATCAAAAGAGTCGTCGGGGCGGGCAGAGCGCTGTGTGCGCTCCGTTATTAGCTCCTACATCGCCTGGCCAACTGCGAGTGGGACTTCTCCACAAGTTAGTGGGGAACAAGAGAGCCATTCTTCATCTTTGGGGTCTTGGCCTGCTCCTGCCTAAATGTTCGGAGGCCTCTGACGGGATCGCAGAGAAAATCGCGTGTGTTTTCCTGGATGTAATCCTGTCGCCCGCTGCTGCTGAAGTACTCTTTCGATATTGTTTCACGTTTGCTTACCCTACCCAGCTTTATATAGAACATGCTATCTTGTTTTTTTCCCTGTGTATGTGGTCATATTAACTCTGCTGGATCTTTGTTCAGAGCAGGGAAGTGTTGGGGAGGAGGAATTAGGGCAAAGAGGGGGGCATCAAAGAGAACGTGTCATACAGTCAATATCCGTGTCATTTGTCCTGGCTGCCGAAGGTGCTTGGAAACCATCACACCAGGAGGATGCTTTTCTGCGGTAGCTGCGTGGTTTGCCTATGTTCGGAGCTGCTGATCTGTAAGTGTATCCTTTATGTTGCAGGATGTAAAAGTCTTTAGTGAAGATGGAACAAGCAAAGTGGTCGAGATTCTAGCAGACATGACAGCCAGGGACCTCTGTCAGCTGCTCGTTTACAAAAGTCATTGTGTGGATGATAACAGCTGGACTCTAGTGGAGCATCACCCTCACCTAGGATTAGGTAGGGAATGGTCAAATGGGTGGCATGGTTACCTGGGAACATAAAATGTGTGTGATTTGTATTCATGTGCTTCTAGCTGGAACATTTTCTTTCTCCTGCTTTTATTTGTACAATTAGCTGAAGTCACGTTTGTGCTTTTTTTTTTGTGCATTGCAAGTTGATGTGTGGGGCATTTACGCCATTATAAGTCCTTCTCTCTTATTTCACATCCTCTGGTTTTTAATTATAAAAAAAGCAAAATGAATTGTCTAATCCTCGCGTCAGTGCTCTGTTGCTCCTTCACTGTGTCTGAAGCTATTGCAAATAAACGGCTTAGGCAAATGAAGCTTGATCCTTAGAGTACAGGTCCTGTGAAACAGCTCAGCTCATCACCAGCTGGGAGACCTGGGTGAATAGATTCAGCTTTGCATACCTACAGTAAGGCTTATGAAAGCTAGACATGCTGAGCTGGGGGAGGGGGTTGGCCAAACTTGACTTCAGACAGGCAAAAAATTGTAACCCCTTGCAAATCCATGGGCGATTCCTGGACCGGCAGTGCTCTCCAGGCACCAGCGCCTCCACCTGACTGAGATGAAGGTGTCATGGTTACAGTTTCAAGAAGGCAGCAAGAGGAAGGGCTGTGGAGAATGAACTACCACCATGAATTGGTATAATTACAGTACCTGAAAGGATCTCATGTTGTTCAGTCTCGCTTTTCCTGTTATTTCGTGGT
Organism: Rhinopomastus cyanomelas; assembly: GCA_013400115.1. NCBI lineage: Eukaryota > Metazoa > Chordata > Aves > Bucerotiformes > Rhinopomastidae > Rhinopomastus > Rhinopomastus cyanomelas. Next base: position 445,646 of record VXBP01008537.1, read on the forward strand.
ACTGATTAGTTGGCAGGGCTCTGCTGTGCGGCTTGCAACTGCAGGCTGCTCGCATACGCTATCTGTAATTCTACATAGCGTACGAGAATGCTTTAGGAAGTGCAGCATTTGGAATATTAGTCGATACGCTTCACAGGGAATATTTTCTAGAAGATAGAGGAAGGCGGATCGTAAGCTGCAATCACCAGTGCTGGAACTGTGAATGCTGTCTGTAGCTAGCTAGGTTTGATGTCTGAAAATGTAATTCAGAACCCTTACAAATAACAACAGAAAATAATTTGCTGGAGATGTGATGCTCTAAACTGGTGGTTAAACGTAGATAAATTCACTGCTCTACAGAACAACCCTCAACAAAAAAAATCCAAATTATTTAATGGGATTTAACTGGATATCTCTTCTGTTACAGAAATACATGAAAAAATGCCTGTGAAACACTAGTTTGTATATACTTGTAATATACTTTAAGTCCTGAGACACAGAAGGAGGTGAAGAATTCAGGTATAAATGAAAGAATCTTTATCTCCGTAGCTGAATACTCCACATGGAAGGCTTCTGACAGCCTTTACAGATTTGGGGTTTTATCGATGCTCATTAAACTACCAGTCTTTCTTTTTTCTATATTCTCTTTCCCATCGTTGCTGATTGCCAAGGTATTGTGTAAACAGAAGCCTTCTCCTTTGTAACCAACATCCTTCTCCTGCCAGATTCATTCAATGATGCCACAATTCAGTGTTTGTGACATCACAATAGCTTCCATGGTGACTAATTGTCCTGTCAAACTCTGGTGTGTGACATCTCTGAATGAATTGGGCAGGAGGCTGATTAGGAAATCAAAAGCTTCTGTTTACACACAAATAACTTGGTAATTAACAATGATGGGAAAAGAGCAAGATACTTACAGGCATTTATATACAGGAGGGACCCGCCTGCCTTGGACCTCTGCTTCACACTGGAGCACAAAGCAGGGCCTGGCTGTCCCACCAAGCAGAGTGTGCAGGCTGGGGCTTCAGCAGGCTGCAGACTTTGTTCTGGGGGGGGGGACTGTGCCAGGGCTCTTCTCTGTGGGCCGCACAGTAGAGCTGTGGGAAGAGCCATGTAGCCTTGAGGGTGTGAAGCAAACAAAGAAAAAATTGTCTGAAGCATCCAAAAAGGTGCAGTGATACAGATTTCACATGTTAGAAAGGATGCAGACAGAAAAGGAATCAAAGTTTATTGAATGGGAGATGGCAACAGCCAGTTCTTGTATCGAGGACTGAAGCCTGCACTGTGATGTATTCAGTCAACCTTAAATACCAATGGTCATGCAGTTTCGGTTGCTTTTTGAGATTTTTGCAATATTGCTGCTTATTTCTAGCTTCTTACTAGCGTAAATGTTTCCCTGTGTTCCAGAGGCTGTTAGATCGTAGTAGTGATTTGTCTGCACCTTAGGTTGATTGATTATCAAGTGTTTAATGTTCTGTATTTTTCCCCTTTAGGAATAAGATTTCTAGCCAAGTATTAAACTGCAGCAAGTAGATACTTAGTGTGGAAAGAAATACAGTTTAAGAGCAATGAGAGTACTGTGCTTCCAGAAGATGTTATTTCTTACTCAAGACTTCTTGCTGACAATGCTGTAGGTGCTAATGTTGAAGGCCACTAATAGAATTCTTTCTTTAAGTTCACTTATTTTTTCCCCGATCTTGCTTAATACTAATTTCCAAAAGAGCTCAGTTTGAAGAACCAGCTCATTGTTTCACTGTTGGGCAGAATGAGGACAAGAGCAAAATTTTGAAGCCAGTTTCAGAAGATAAGGTTGTGTCATTTTGTAGGTCTCAGTTTTTAAGGCCCCTTTCCCTGTTTGCTCCCTTTGACACATAGTGGAGCGTGTTCTATGTTACCTGTGTGCTGACAAATTACCTCAAATAGCTATTGGACTACACCAAGAATTTAACAGAATCGCAGAACATAAGGGATTGGAAGGGACCTCAAAAGATCATCTAGTCCAATCCCCCTGCCAGAGCAGGATCACCTAGACCAAGTTGCACAGGAACATATCCAGGCTGGCTTGTGTTCTCACCGGAGGGCAATGATATGACAACTTACCATCACCATCAGGCTTGCTTAGACTTGCCATATGGAAGTGGTTCCTGCTACACTGCATGACTAGCATCTAAACCACTTTGTGGTCAAGATCAAGGAGGCTGTGCAACTGGAGTTGTCCCATTATGTCATGTGCAGCTAGAAATCTGCCTAACCTGTTCATGAAGTATGGGATACTCTCCCATGCCTAACTGTCATCAATTAGGGACTGAGATACATGTCTTGATTGTTAACATGAATAACATTAACAATGCAGACACAACGTTTTGGGTAGCATGTGTCTGGACACTGAGAGTCCCTACCCAAAAACCTGATTGTTGAGCTCCAGAATCGACTGTCTTAATTAAACATAGTGGAGGCAAGAAAGAGAAGTAATAGGACTCTGGGATATTCACAGATTCACAGAACATTAGGGGTTGGAAGGGACCTCAAAAGATCATCTAGTCCATTTCCCCTGCCACAGCAGGACCAGCTAGACCAAGTAACACAGGAACATGTCCAAGTGGGTTCTAAATATCTCCAGAGGAGACTCCACGACACTCCTGGGCAGCCCATTCCAAAGGATATGTGTGGGGTTAAAAGAAAGAATTGCTGCAGAGTTTTGCACAAAGAGTTTCTTGTTTGTGTGTGCATTGAATTGGATTATCCTAATGAACGAGAAGAGGAGCAGGTACATGCATACGCTTTTTAAAATCCAAGGCTAAGGCAGGCCCTTTCACATTGTGGTCCACCTGTTGTGTGCAAATTTGGGGCCATGCCTGTGATTTCTTCACCATAGCATCCAGCTTCTTTTCCCATCTGGTGTCACTTTGACAGTTTTTTAGAGGTTTAGATAATAATAGAGCTCGGTTCTGGGAGATGTGGCCTGTTCCTCTAGGAATGATGTAGGGGAGACTTGAGTGGAGCCTATCAGATAAACTAAAAGGAGATAATTCTGGTCCTTTCCACTTGAAGACCAATGAACCTATTAAACTTAATAGACTGGTGTCTGTGCTTCTAGTTTTGTAGCAAAAAGCTCAAAGCAGGGCTGTTGTTGAGTTGCTGGCTGTCAAGTGACGGTTCATCCCATTTATACCAAGTACAGATTGCCAAGGGCTTCCTACTTCTTTGATGTAGCAGCATGCTGGCCAGGATGGCATGTATTTACTTGCATGATTCTATGTGTAATGGGACGCTGCACCTCTTCTTCAAGCTGGCTTTCACCACCCAAATGAAAATCTAATCTTGAAATCTACAGGATTATAACCTCAGGATCTCCAAAGGGTCCGGATTTACTAGAGAAATGCATCTAGGTCCGTTGCCTACAGCATCTAAGGCGCAATCACCAGATATATTCACATTAACTGAAGACCAAATAGAAAACAAATTGAAAAATGCTTATCACAGAATCACAGAACACTAGGGATTGGAAGGGACCTCGAAAGATCATCTAGTCCAATCCCCCTGCCAGAGCAGGATCCCTAGACCGAGTCGCACAGAAGCATATCCAGGCAGGTTTTAAACATCTCCACAGAAGGAGACTCCACAACCCCCTGAGGCAGGTACTGCGTTTCCTTGGGACAGAGGCAACGGGATGGAGTTTGTCCCAGCCTTTAGGAGAGCAACATTAAGCACATTAGTGAAGCAGAGAGCACAGCTTTATGCGATGTTAGAAGCAGGCAGTGGCAGGGCACTGATCTTTCAGAGTTCTGACTGCGCTGAATGTTTACACTAACGTGACTAAATATTTTTTTGAAGGAAGCATAATTTAGAAAACAGGGTCTTCACAGAATTGCTCTGGTTGGAAAAGACCCTGGGATCATAAGAGCCCAATCAGCTACCCTACCTTACAAGTTCACCCCTAAACCACATCCCTCAACCATCTTTAAACACATCCAGGGTTGGCGACTTAACCACCTCCCTGGGAAGCCCGTTCCAGTGCTTTACCAGCCTTTCTGTGAAAAAATTCTTCCTAAGATCAAGTCTGAAAGTCTTATCCTCATATGCCCACCATCCTCATTGCAGTGTGGTGGAGATTTGATTTCAGTGGTTACCTGCAACCATTGACTAGCAATAGATCAACAGCAACACCTGCAACCTCACCCATGAAGGCCCTAGATAAGGTTGAGGGTTCGGTAGTGAGTGCTTAGGTGGTGTAAAATGTCCTTAATCAACTGCTACCAACAGCAGTGTTTGTCACTTACTTCATTGAAAAACTATCCCTTCAAAGTGGTGTTAAGGCCCATGCACTAAGAAACAGCTCTTTAGTTACTTGAGAGCAGCCCAGTATGGAGCACTAAGAAACAGCTCTTTAGTTACTTGAGAGCAGCCCAGTATGGAAAGTTTTCAGTGTTAACCCCTTGAAACAGAGTCTGTAGCAAGGCCAGACATTGCTAATAGATCTTTCGAGGTCCCTTCCAATCCCTAATGTACTGTGATACTGTGACAGTAGATGCCAAAGTGACCAATGAGCTGGCAATCCAAACACAGGTGAAGAAGACAACGGGAGTGTTCAAAGATAGATTTCCAATCAAGAATTTACATTTATCTGCAGAGTTCAATCATTTGAGAGACATTCAAGTTCTTGCTACTTTGGAGATACTAGTGACTGCCTGCCTTCTGTCCTGAAAACACACTGAGAGAACATAGGCGGCAGCCTGGCATTCTGAACCATGGCAATGAGTGGATGCAGGACCACAAAGCAGGGAAGGGATTCATCAGTCTTGCTTGGCCAGCAGGTCACACACATTTTGGATAATGCTTTGCGAAAGATTTTGTTTGACCTATTTTTTTTTATTTCCTATAATACAAGGGATGAAAATGCTGACTATTAAGACTTCTAAAAAAATACCTAACTGTTTTCTTGGACATGGTTGAAGGTTTGCCTAGATAATCAAGTCTGCGCAGTAGTGCGCACGTAGCCCACCTGCCTTCTTTCAAGTTGCTGCTGTCAGTGAATGGGATTTGTTAAGCTATCTGCTTGTGCTTTGATGTGCCATTTCTTTGGGCGAAGGAGCAGTGGTTGTGGGGAGTTACCTTGTAACCGAATCTAGAGCAGAAAATTGTCTGTCATGTGTACAAAACATTTGTCTCTATCAGTATTCCCATAAAGTAGATCATGTGACCTCTGTCATAATGAACCCCATTGTCTAGCATCTACAGTACAGGCCTGAGGTTCACCTTGAAATGAACCAGTCTGATAGAGTGTGGTCGAGCAGGACTCTGTATTCCTGGGATAGTTCGAGACCTAACAATGGGCTTTCCACGTTTTTCCCTTCAAAACTGTGTTCACCTTGTCAGCCCCACAGCGTATAGCTGGCGCCAAACTAAGACATTTGAGTCTATTATTTAAGTTACTGCACACCAAAAATCACCTTTCTCAAAAGCCCAGTGCTTAGGAAACCCTGATGTATGAAGTCTTTGAAGAGCAGTGTCACGTAGCATTGAACTTTGGAACACGTATGACCTAGTTCCTTTGAGCGCCTCGTGTCAGTGTGGTTTGAAAGCTCTATTATGTTCCACTAGCTTCATAAAACAGAGTTATGCCGGGTTGTTTTACTCCAGTTCTTAGGAATTTGGTCTCATTGCTTCTGCTGGTGGGGGCTGTGTGTTAACATCGTGTTCTTTTTCTGCAGAGAGGTGCTTGGAAGATCACGAGCTCATAGTTCAAGTCGAGTCCACAATGGGGAGTGAGAGTAAATTTTTGTTCAGGAAGAATTACGCAAAGTATGAATTTTTCAAAAATCCCATGGTGAGTCTCACTTGCTTCGTTGTTTACACCACAGAAAGAGGGATGGATTGCAATAACATTGCTGGGTGCTGTTGTACCTTTAAACATCTATAAAAAAAACCCCAAACCAACCAACCAACAGATTTCCTTCCAAAGAAATTTTAACCGATGTTTAAATTCCTTGTGCTCTCATCCCAGCCTGAAAGCCTCAAGTGTTTTCAAGTTACCAAATATACTTGTTCTAAAATGTCTGTTGTTACACTGGAGAGAGACCAAGACACGGAGATCTTGGTTAGTTTCAGAAAAACAGTCTGAACTGCAATTTGCTCATCTTCAGAACTGTTCGATTTGAAGCAAGTTGTGCAGGAGGGTGGTGGTTGAGTCCCCATCCCTAGATGAGTTTAAAAGATGCATAGATGTAGTGTTGGATGATCTGGTTTAGGGGTGAACTTGTAGAGTATGGTTGATGGTTGGACTAGATGATCCCAAAGGTCTTTTCCAGCCTGAATGATTCTGTGATTCTGTCCAAAATTTTTCAGTTCTTATACTAATAATTTTTAAGCCTTTTGGGTAACCCCTGAAGCACTTCCTGCATACAAGGGATTTCCAGTTTATCCTTGTTTATGTTGGACACTTGTCTTACCTATGGCTATGCTTTGCTCTTGTGCTCTGCCGGCTGCTCAGAATAACTTGCTCTCTGTGTCCTCCTCTATGTCTATACTTGCAAAGTATTTTGTGTTATAGCTGTACTTACAGCTGCATTTGTAAGATCCTCTGTGTGTTGTTACTTTAATCTGTTTGCGGGGGAACTGCTTACTTTGGGGATGATTTGTCACATTTTAACCAAACAATGAGGTTGGAATAGGCTGTTGATATGAACCAGTGTCAGCTACTGAAGACTGTCTTGAGTCATAAAATCATTCAGGTTGGAAAAGACCCTTGGGATCATCAAGTCCAACCATCAACCCTACTCTACAAGTTTACCCCTAAACCAGATCCCCCAACACTACATCTAAGCATCTTTTAAACTCATCCAGGGATGGGGACTCAACCACCGCCTTGGGCAGCCCATTCCAGTGCCCGATGATTCTTTCTGTGAAGAATTTCTCCCTGATGTCCAACCTAAACCTCCTCTGTTGGAACTAGAAACCCTTCCCTCTGCTTCTGTCGCTAACTACCTGTGAGAAGAGACCAGCACCGACATCTCTACAGTGTCTTTGTGGAGAGAGGTCTTTCCTCAGCCTCCTTTTCCTCAAACTAAAGCGCCCCAACTCTTTCAATCTTCCTCATCAGATTTACTCTCCAAGCTCTTCAGCTTTGTTGCCCTCCTCTGTATTCCCTCCAGCACCTTGATGTCTCCCTTGTACTGAGGTGCCCAAAACTGGGCCCAATACTCAAGGTGCAGCCTCTCTAGTGCTGAGTACAGGGGCACAATAACCTCCTGCTGGCCACACAGTTTCTAATCCAGGTCAGGATGTCATTGGCTTTCTTGGCCATCTGGGCAAGAAGGGTAGTCCAGAGGTGTTTTAGGTGAGACTAGGTGGATTTGTGCTACCAGAATAAAAGATACATGGGGTCACATAAAAAACTCAATGCTAAGGTTACTGCAGGTGATGAATTCATTCCTTTCCCCATAGAAGCTAATGCACAGTTGCTGCATCCTCACACATGTGGTTGCATGCATGCTTGTCATCTTGTTCAAGAGGCTGTGCCTGGACTTACTGTGTGAAGTGTGTCTGTACTTGGGGCATTTGTAGTTATTCACTTGTGTTGATCTTCTCATCTGATAACCTCTGAATAGCTGTCTATTGGACAGAAATATGAATGTCGCAGGAGCTAGCACATTGGTTTCATGTGGAAAATTTTAATTAATAACTGAGCATGGGAGAAGAACACAGAATGCTTGGCATTCACTGCCAGACTCCTGCAATCAGAAGAAATCATTCTTTTGGTGTAAGAATACGAAGGCTTCCTATCCGTTGCACTAGCTGCTGCCATATGGCACTGTTTCTACTCAGGAGAGACTGGTGAACGTTAGATTTCATAACTCATTGTGCAACTTACCTGGCAGAAGGGTGATTCCTCTCCAGCCCTTCTCTTTATGTCCTCAAGACTGAAATTTATATTGTTTGATGAGTGACAAATGTGGAAATGTTTTCTTGTCATTCATCTCGTTACGATCAGTCCTTGCTTTATTTCAGACATTTCTACATGTCTTGGTGCTTGAGATAACATTTGGAAACTTTTAAGAATGACTTAATATCATAGAATCATTCAGATTGGAAAAGACCCTTGGGATCATCCAGTCCAACCATCAACCCTACTCTACAAATTCATCCCTAAACTGGATACCCCAACACTACATCTAAGCATTTTTTAAACTCATCCAGAGATGTGGACTCAACCACCACCCTGGGCAGCTCATTCCAGTGCCTGACCACACTGATATCATTGCTGTGGGTAGTGAGTTCAGACTACTGAATTACACAAGCACTTTACACCAGGGTAAATCAAAAGGGGAACTGAGAGGATAAACCTGAAGTCAGGTCAACTTCACAGTCAGAAAACAGTCTGCCCTTTGCCATACAGAGATTCAGGAGGGATGAGATGCTGCAGCAGATGCCTGAAATCTAGAAGCTCTGCAGAGGCAATTGTGTGGCTATTAAACAGTACTTGTTTCTGTGCTTGTGAGATGGGGAAAAGGAGGTAAATGCCTGCTTTGAGATTATTCAAATCTAGCACATCAAGTGGGACATGCAACAGAACCTAACAAATGTATGTGTCTGCATTCACTGTTTAATGGGACAGATTGTGTGCTGACCTGTGCCTGCCATTAAAAGCACTGGGCTCTGTTTGCTTACCCTGAAATATATAGGGGTAAGTTTTGCAAAGGGCTTTTCTCTTGACAGGCTGAAGGGTTTAAAGCCCTGAGCATGACCTGCTTATTGAAAAACCAAGCAGTCATATGCGAGTTCTTCCTCATAATTAAGGACTGTGAATGACACTTCATTTGAAGCTTTGCGAGGAGCTGAGCAGGTTTTAGGATCAGGTAGCTACAACACTGGAGAACTGTTTCAGTAGACAGTGCTCTCACAGAATCATGCAACATTGGAGACTGGAAGGGACCTCAAAAGATCGTCTAATCCAATCCCCCTGGCATAACAGGATCACCTAGACCAAGTCACACAAGAATGTATCCAGGCAGGTTTTAAACATCTCCAGAGGAGACTCCACAACTCCCCTGGGCAGCCCTTTCAGTGCTCTGTCACCCTCACTGGGAAGAAAATCCTCCTTATCTTGATGTAGAACCTCCTTTGTTCCTGCTTACACCCATTGCCCCTTGTCCTCTCAGTAGATGACACTGAGCAGAGCCTGGCTCCATCCTCCTGACACCCTCCACATATTCATAAACATTAATGAGGTCTCTCCTCAGTTTCATCTTCTTCAAGCTCAAGAAACCCAGCTCCCTCAGCCTTTCCTCATCGGGGAAGTGTTCTACTCCCTTCATCATCTCTGTGGCTCTGTGCTTGGCAAGTGGAGTTGCAGAAAATCTATTCCCTGAACATCCTGTCTGGATGAAGAGGGGAGGCCAGAAATGCAGTGGCAGAATACACAATGCTCAGGGAATCGTTGCACACTCAGCCTGCAAGGCCATTCATTATATCCTCTCCTAAAAAGTAGAGGCTCCTCAGTGTGGTGGGTTCAAGACCAGAGTTTAAGATAAAGGAAAAGAAAACAAAGCAGTGAGGTCTCGATGACATCTCTGATAAATTTGCCAGACAATGCTTATTTTTTGCTTAGGGAAAACTGAAGAAAGGTTTATTAACTCCATAACTGTATACAGAAAGGAAGAAAAGGTTACACAAGGCAGTGGACACAAACTAGAAACTGTGTCACAAATGCCGTCACACATTCTGAGAAAAATACAATGGAAGGTCACTGTCGTTTGGGCCTTGAGTCTTCTTTCACATTAGAGATCTGGGGAAAAAGAGCATGTCAGTTAAGTAGAGACAAGTACCACCACCCTCTCTATTACTTATGCATCACTCCCATCTGTGATACAGCGAGACCGAAACTGTTTGCAGACTGGTGAATTCTTCAATTCTTTGGCGCAGCTTCTCCAGCTGGCCTGACTGCTCAGCGCCCACACCTGCATCCCTCGGTGCAGCCAACATGCATTTCAAAGAACCCAGTCTCTATCTTTCAGATCCAAGGTTTAAGGATTCTCAAGTCCTTCTTGTTTCTTCAGCTAAGCACGAAGAAGTTCTTCCCCAAAACTTAAGCACGCCAGTCTTTCTCAGCGGCAGAAATTACAAACAGCCTCTCTTCCTGCTGATCAGTCTCTCCAAAATGGCGGCAGTGTAGCCGTGTGGGATCCAAGATGGAGACCGATTGCATGGCTGCGTCAACAGGGCCGCACTCCCCCACTCACTCTACATGTGGCTAAGAGGGTCTTCCAAAGATTCTCTTCTCTCCCTCTCCTGTTTCAGCTCCAGGAGGAAGAGGAGTACCCCAGCTCACTGCGATGCTGAAGGGCTGCTTGGGGGGGGGAGGTGTGATGGCAAATCTGCACCAGTCTTGCTTCTCCGGTCCGTGGCCAGGATCGTGTGGCATCGGGGCCGCAGCAGGTTGCCGGCCGGGCCGTGGTCCTCTCGGAGTCACGGCTGAGCCGCATTTCCCACCCCCCACTGCCTGGGATGGTGGGGGGTGCTCGATTCAGGACTGCAACCCCCAAGAGAGAGAACAAAGAGCACACTCCGCTTTTTATAGGCTGACCTGGGCAGGTCCCAGGGCAGACACTTCCAGGGAAAGGTTCCCGGGACAGGTCTTTCTGGGGCAGGTCCCCAGGATAGTGTTACCTCCCCCAGGACAGGTAACTGGGGGAAGGGTTCCTCTTGAGAGTAACTTTTCGTTCTGCATGAAAGCACAACTTCTGCACATCTGAAAATTCTGATTTTCAAACTGCAACACACAGAGATCCCCAAAAGCCCTTAATAGAAGAGGAAGTGCTGGGAAAACAAATTTGTGAGATGCTGCCTGTCAGATGTTTTTAAAATCCACACTCTGGCTGCATGGACATTTGGAGAGCAGAAGGAAGGGAAGAACTGCACTTGAAAGGCCCTAATATTGCTGTCTTTGTTGTGGGATTTCTGAATTGATTTCATAGTGATTGTTGCAAAAAACTTAACACCTGAAAAAATATAAATCCACTTGTTCTGTAGAGAAGTGTTCAAATATAACGTGGTTTCCAATTGTCTTCTCTCTTGTGCCTAGAATTTCTTTCCAGATCAAATGGTGGCCTGGTGCCAGCAAACAAATGGCAGCATCCCTCAGTCACAGCTGCTGCAGGTACTGTAAGTTATCCATTGCAGTATAAAGTTGCAGGGTTCAGCCAGCATTTCAACATTAGACTAGTTGTCAGAACGGTGCGACATAAGCTTGCTTTGTGTCACTTCAGGCAACTGCAAGAAAATCCCAGAATGACAGAACTTTAGGAATTAGAAGGGATCTCAAAAGATCATCTAGTCCAATCCCCCTGTCACAGCAGGATCCAAGTAACACAAACAGACCAAGTCACACAGGAACATAGCCAGGCAGGTTTTAAACGTCTCTAGTGAAGGAGACTTCACAAGTCCCATGGGCAGCCCCTTCCAGTTCTCTGTCACCCTCACTCAGATTGATGTGGAACTTCCACTGTTCCAGCTTACACCCATTGCCCCTTGTCCTATCATTAGATGACCCTGAGCAGAGCCTGGCTTCACCTTCCTGTCACCCACCCTTCAGATATTTATCGGCATCAATGAGGTCATCCCTCAGTCCACTTTTCTGCAAGCTGAGGAGACCCAGCTCCCTCAGCCTTTCCTCGTAAGGGAGGTGTTCTGCTTCCTTCATCATGTTTGTGGCTCTGCACTAGAGTCTCTCCAGCAGTTCTGTGTCCTTGAACTGAGGGGCCCAGAACTGGACACAATACTCTAGATGTAGTCTCACCAGGGCAGAGTAGAGGGGGAGCAGAACCTCTCTCAATCTGCTAACCACCCCCCTTCTGATCCACCCCAGGATGCTGTTGGCCTTCTTGGCCACAAGGGCACATTGCTGGCTCCTGGTCATCCTGCTGTCTACCAGGACCCCCAGGTACCTTTCTCCTACACTGCTCTCCAGCAGGTCAGTCCCCAACCTATACTGGTACCTGGGATTGTTCAAGATGTCAGACTCTACCCTTGCCCTTGTTAAAGTTTATTAAGAATGGGAATACAGAGAAATGGTTCTTAGCCTTTTGGAGATTTAAGATTCTGAACCACAGGAAATAGGACTGCAGCAGTGGCTGGAGCACTTAGGTAGATGCAGCAGTAGCAGCAGTATGCCCATTTTGCTGTAAATCAGTTTAAACATGTAGGTCAGTTGAAGCGTAATGTGAAGCTGCGCCCTGAGTCAGCAAAGGGATTTGCCATTTGCTTCTCTGTTCCACAAATACAGTGACAGTCTCATGGACAAGATTCTAATTTTGCTTTACAGAACTTTTTAAACTCCAGTAGCTGCCCTGAAATTCAAGGTTTCCTGCACGTGAAAGAGCTGGGGAGGAAATCATGGAAAAAATTGTACGTGTGTTTGAGGAGATCAGGACTTTATTGCTCTACAAAAGGAACTTCAAAGGTAAGAGTCAGAGAAGTTGCAGAGTAATGGTATGTAAAAGCACTTTCTGCTTGTACAGTGTGGATTTCTTCCTGGTTTTTAAATGTCTGCACACAATGTTCCCTTTTTTATCTCATGGAATTACAGAACATTAGGGATTGGAAGGGACCTCGAAAGATCATCTAGTCCAATCTCCCTGCCGCAGCAGGGCCACCTAGACCAAGTCACATCCAGGCAGGAACACATCCAGGCAGGTTTTAAATGTCTCCGCAACCACCCTGGGCAGCCTATTCCAGTTCTGTGTCACTCTCACTGGGAAGAAGTTCTTCTCAGATTGATGTGGAACCTCCTATGTTCCAGCTGACACCCGTTGCCCCTTGTCCTATCATTAGATGCCACTGAGCAGAGCCTGGCTCCATCCTCCTGACACCCACCCTTCACATATTTACCAACATTAGTGAGGTCACCCCTCAGTCTCCGTTTCTCCAAGCTTAAGAGACCCAGTTCCCTCGCCTTTCCTTATCAGGGAGGTGTTCTACTCCCTTCATTATCTTTGTGGTTCTGTGCTGGACTGTCTCCAGCAGTTTTGCATCTTTCTTGGACTGAGTTGCTCAGAACTGGACCCAATATTGCAGATATCTACCTTTCTGGTTTCTTTGCAGCAATGTAATAGACTCCTGCCCTTTTCTGTGTGACGTGTGCAAGTAAATATTTCATCAGCTTCTTGAATAAAGCACTGTCTGCTCGAAGGTGGATTTTGAACAGGTGCAGTTGCACTTTAGGCTGCCTGGGAGAAGAGCTCGTTGTTCATAGACTGCTCTCTGTTGGAAGTTGCTCTTGAGAGATTAAAGCTTGCAGCAAGGTCTTCCAAAGTCTTACCCTTAACCTGTGTGCAAATCTGTTATTTCCTCAGGAGCCCAGACATTTACAACTGCTGGCTGACCTAGAAGACAGCAATATCTTCTCCTTGATAGCAGGCAAGAAGCTCTACAATGCCCCTGCAGAATATGGGTTTTGTATAAAGGTAATTCTTCTTGTTAAGTTCTTCCAAAGTTCAAGATGGTGTCAATAGCTGAGAGTGACGCCCAAGCCCCTAGCGAAGTGGGATTTGATGTAAAACTCAGCAAGCATTTCTGTCATAAGGACTAGAGCCTTAGCATCTCTCCTTTGGCAGGCGTGGCCTGTGAATCCTGCCATCGCTTGATGTGACACTTTTAACACTTTATCTGGTGATCTGGTGCTGCTTTGGCTTGGAACATTTCTGTGCAAGATCAGCTTGCTGCTGAAGCATGGTGTGCTTGCAAGATGGACGTCTTGCTTCACCTCACAGATGAAAAGTTATTCCCACCTGCTCTAATTGAATGGGAAATTTGCCCTAGACAGAGAGCACCAAGACTGTTACATGGCCTCAAAGGATCAAGCTCTGATCAGGTTTAATTGTTGGGGGCCAGAGATTTGTATTTCTTCTAAGAAGGTTACCTTAGAAGATGGGGATAAGGGTACACAGTTGCCTGTGAGGCTTCAAAAACCTCTTGTGCTGATGGGTTGGTTAGGAAAGTATTTCAGAGCTCTGTGTCATTTTCTGAGAAGAATACAAGTCTGGGAACTGGTTTTATTGAGAGCAGTGAAGCTGCCTCATTCCTAGAAGTCATTCCAGAGCTGAACAGGGAGCATTGCCTCACAGAGACTGGCTGTGGGACAGGTCTTGAGCTGATGGAAGCACAACCTTTAGGAATGTTCGGTTCCAGAAGCTTTGGTTCTTCACTGCAAAATGGGGGCTTCTCACAATTCTTATGGTTCTACAGAAAACGTCCCAGATGCTTTAGTTCTGGTTCTTGTGTGGCCTGAATGCCTCTTTCCTCTAAATTGCCAGAACTACAGGCTGTTCCACGCAGACACCGATGAGCCCAGCCAAACAAGCACTTTCTTCCTGAGCATGCTCAGCCTCTCCTGAGCTGGAATTCAGGGTGATGTGAGGTCATTCAAGCCAGTTTGTAGATGAATACTGGACCTGCCTTTACTCTGCGGTAAACTTTGTGTTGTTGGTTTTCTACTGAATGTAGCTGACTTCCCTTTCATGCTTTATAGCCCAACAGGGTGAGAAATGAAACTAAGGAACTGAGGTTGTTGTGTGCTGAAGATGAGCAAAGCAGGACGTGCTGGATGACTGCCTTTAGACTCCTCAAGGTAATCTCATCTCTTCTATGTGAAAAGAGCTACATCTACAGTTCAGTTGCATTATTGCCTTGTTAATGAGAAAATACCTGTTCCTAAGCATCCTCTGCCTCCAAAGCAATACAGCTAAGAGCAAAATGTCAGGTAGGTTCCTCCTGTTACTTCCAGATATGAATCAAGTATAATTGTAGTTTTGTAGTCAAAATTACAGCATGTGAATGAATCAAAATCCTTCTTGACAAGGTATTTGCAAGTTATCACCCAGCAGCTGTTTGGATAATGTTACAGAATCATAGAGAGTTCAGAATTGGAAGGGACCATCCAGTCCAATCCCCCTGCCACAGCAGGATCCCCTAGAACCAGGCGCACAAGAACATGGCCAGGCGAGTTTTAAACATCTCCAGAGAAGGAGACTTCACGACCCCCCCCCGGGCAGCCTCTTCCAGTGCTCTGTCACCTTAACCATGAAGAATTTCCTTCTCAGATGTGCAACCTCCTGACATCCAACCTTTTCATCTTTATCAACATTCATGGGGTCACCCTCAGGCTCCTATTTTCCAAGCTCAAGAGACCCAATTCCCTCATCAGGGAGATGCTCCACTCCCTTCATCATCATTGTGGCTCTGCACTGTACTCTCTCCAGATGTGATCTCAATTTTAACTTAAACAGAACAGTGCTACAGGAGGCTTTACAGGGCTATAGGAGACTTTGCCATTTTTTCAGTTTTCCAAACGTTCTGTTAAAAACAATTAACACAAATAAAAGCCCCATCTCTGGTTGAAAGTTACTCTCATCCAAAAGCAAACGCTGAGATTGATAATATAGGAAAAGGCTTAAGAGATTCTTTTGAAACAAATCCAGCATAGAAGGAACTGAGAAGAACATTGACTAGTTTGTGCTCTTTGAAGCAGAAAACTTCCTGAATCTCCATGGGGAAAGGTACCGACATTTTAGGTTGGCCTGGTTTAAAATCTTTGTCCAAAAATGCTGCCTTGAAAATTAATGTGTTGTTCTCTGTACATTACCACGTCTTCCCTCATGTTGAAGGGAATATACACATATGTGGGATGATATAATAAATATACACAGATAATATATAACCCATGAACATCCTATCTCTCTTCTATCTTAGTCTTTAATATTCTATGTTAAAGTGCAGCATATGAAGTGTCATAAAAAAGGTGCAAAGGTACAGGACATACTAGATACAGTTCTACCAAAGTATGAGGAAAAACCTTAAGCTCAGTCAACTTTGTCTTTCTCTGTAGCAGACAGACAATTACAGATTCACAGTTGATCATAGAATCATTCAGGCTGGAAAAGACCCTTGGGATCATCCAGTCCAACCATCAACCCTACTCTACAAGCTCACCTCTAAACCAGATCCTCCAACACTACATCTAAGCATCTTTTAACCTCATCCAGGGATGGGGAATCAACCACCACCGTGGGCAGCCCATTCCAGTGCCTGACCACTCTTTCCATGAAGAATTTTTTCCTGGTGTCCAATCTAAACCTCCTTTGTTGGAACTTGAAACCCTTCCCTCTGCTTCTGTCACTAAGTACCTGTGAGAAGAGACCAGCACCAACATCTCCAGAGTGTTCTTTCAGATAGTTTTAGAGAACATTGAGGTCTCCCCTCAGCCTCCTCTTCCTCAAACTAAACAGCCCCAAATCTCTCAGTCTCTCCTCATCAGATTTATTCTCCAGGCCCTTCCCCAGCTTTGTTGCCCTCCTCTGCAGTCGCTCCAGCACCTCAGTGTCTCCCTTGTAATGATGCCAGTGTCCTGCTTGGGGCTGCCCTGTGCCAGGCTGTGCCCACCATGGGATGTGTAACCCAGGGGTGCTGCAAGTACTTGGTCGTAGCACAGAGTCCCTGTTTCTGCTTAAGTAGCAGCCCACATCAGCAAAGCTTTCACATCCCTCTCTGTGAAAATGCCCTTTTCCTCACCAGCACTTCACACCCATCTGCTGCAGAAGACATATTCCAGCAGTGCATCCAAGGAGCTAAAGAGAATGAGGGTTTATCGCATCTCAGTCCACATGTGGACCAGAAGCCACAGAGGTTGCCATTGCTGCCTGACCATTCTTTATTTCTCCCTTTCAAATAAGTTTATGTCATTTGTTTATTCTCAAGACATGATAAATGTTTGCTGCAGTTACCTGTTCCTCCCCCTGTGCAGACTGTCTACATTGCAAAATGCTGTAAATAATTAATAAAGCACTTGAGGAGGAGAACACTCTAAGGGGTGGACCCTAGAGCTGCCTTATACCTAAAGGGAATCTACAGAAAGAGTAGAGAGGGACTGTTCCCAAGGGGATATATTCATAGGACAAGGAGAAATGATTTTAAATGGAAGGAGAGGATTTTCAGACTAGATCTGAGCAAGAAGTTCTTCAGTCCAAGGGTGGAGAGACTCTCGAATCAATTGCCTGGAGATGATGTGGCTGCCCCCTCCCTGGAGATGTTTGAGGCCAGGTTGGATGAGGCCTTGAGCAACCAAGTCTGGTTGAGAGGCATCATTGGAGTAGATGATCTTTAAGGTGTTTTCCAGCCTGAGCCATTCTTTGACTGAACGTAGGGGAAGCAAATCAAGAGGCCTGCAGGCATGACAAGAAGATGCTTGTTCTCCATCTGCATTAAGGACTGCTTTCCAAATATTAGCACATTTGGTCATTGTAAGAGGATTCTGTGATGCAGGTTTAAGTTGTACCCGGAGCAGGTGCACTAACCATCATGTGCGACAGAATGCAAGAGTCAATCCCAGTCACAAGGTGCATTTTGATGGCTCTAGCATTGATACCACTGTTGGCTGTCACAGTCTCCTCTGTGGTTACTTGGCTCGTGTTTAATAACAACTGGAGTTTTAGTCTGCAGGCAATTCTGAGTTTTTCTTCTCAGCTGTCCTTTACTCCCCCTATTTAACAGAATTTTGCACTGTGAGGAGGGTGTTCAGACAGAACAGTGGATCAGATCATTGCACTGAATTATGCCTTGAAGGTACCTCTTGTTCAAAATAAATGTTACACTGATTGAGGCTCTGCCGTTCCTGCATTACTTACCTGAAGGAGAAATCTTTGCAGTGCACAGAATTAGCTGCTCTTACCAAATGCAGAGACGCGCATCTTGCTGTGACTGCTCACAGGCCTCTTTCTGCGCAGTGCGACCTGCGCCAGCAGTTTCTGTGTGCTAGCATCTAGTACTCACCCTTCGGTACTGCACAGAGGGAAATTGCAGAACATTAGGGATTGGAATGGACCTTGAAAGATCATCTAGCCCAATCCCCCGACACAGCAGGATCACCTAGACCAAGTCACACAGGAACACATCCAGGAGGGTTTTAAATGTCTACAGAGAAGGAGATTCCACAACTCCACAACCTTCCAGTGCTGTGTCACCCTCACTGGGAAGAAATTCCTTCTCAGATTCATGTGAAACCTCCTATGTTCCAGCTGATGCCCAGTCCCGTTCTCCTATCATTAGATGACACTGGGAAGAGCCTGGCTCCATCCTCCTGACACCTGCCTCTCACATATTTATCAGCATTAATGAGGTCAACCTTCAGTCTCTGTTTCTCCAAACTCAAGAGACCCAGCTCCCTCAGCCTTTCCTCATAAGGGAGGTGTTCCACTCCATCATCTCTGTGCCTCTGCACTGGGCTCTCTCCAGCAGCTCTGGGTCCTTCTGGAACCGAGGGGCCCAGAATTGGACACAATATCCCAGATGTGGCCTTACCAGGGCAGAGTCGAGGNAGCTCCCTCAGCCTTTCCTCATAAGGGAGGTGTTCCACTCCATCATCTCTGTGCCTCTGCACTGGGCTCTCTCCAGCAGCTCTGGGTCCTTCTGGAACCGAGGGGCCCAGAATTGGACACAATATCCCAGATGTGGCCTTACCAGGGCAGAGTCGAGGGCAAGGAGAACCTCTCTCAGTCTGCTAACCACCCCACTTCTGATCCACCCCAGGATGCCATTGGCCTTCTTGATCACAGGGGCACATCGCAGGCTCATGGTCATCCTGCTGAAAGGAAAGGGTTTGTTTTTTAGGAACACTGGGAAATGTTTAGAAGTGTGTAGTCAGGGACTATTAAGGCTGTATGCCTAAGCTGTGGCCATGACCCTCTTCATTAACCTCCAGATGTAGCTTTCCACTGTCCTTATGTCATCTGTTTACAAAATTACATAAACCCTTTCTCTTAGAACATTCAGTAAGCGACGATCCTATACTTGAGAACTACGCCTCTGGGGAAGGCACTGAGTAGGTGTTTCCTATCATCCCAGCTACTAGTGTTGCTAAAATTTATCACCTTCAATGAGGAGCATGACAGGAATTCAGGCACTTGATTTATATACAGATGAGAAGAGGACCACAAGTGCCGTTTCCTGCTGAAGTTTATCGAAAGAACTGGGGAATTAGAAAGGTTCTCGATTTTTAGCATTTTGAAAACTTGAGCTTGAATGTCTTATGCAGATTTTTATTGCTTTAAGTTTGCGTTACTAGAGAGTAAAAAGACAGAGAGTTAGTGTGTTCTCTGCATCTGTTCAGGTGCAGAGGAAGGCAACTAAGTTGGTGAAGGGCCTGGAGAATAAATCTTATGAGGAAAGACTGTAAGAGCTGGGACTCTTTAGTTTTAAGAAGAGGCTGAAAGGAGACCTCATCACTCCACAAGTACCTGAAAGGATGTTGTGGAGAGGTTGGTGCTGGTCTCTTCTCACAAGCAATTAGTGATAGAACGAGAGGGAATGGCTTCAAGTTACAATAGGGGAGGTTTAGACTTTATATTGGGAATAATGTTTTCCCAGAAAGGGTGGTCAGGCCCTGGAATGGGCTTCCCAGGGAGGTGGTTGAGTCGCCACCTATGAATGTGTTTAAAGATGGTTTGGATGACGTGTTGAGTGATGTGTTTTAGGGGTGAACTTGTAAGGTAGGGTAGCTGGTTGGACTCGATGATCCCAGGGGTCTTTTCCAACCAGAGTGAGTCTATGATTCCATAGGGAGAGCAGGATCATAGCTGGGAGTGGCAGAATCACCTGTGTATTTCACTCAGGCTTATGAAGAAACGGCTGTCTTCTGGATAAACCTTGTTCACGTTCGCTGCTCGATTGCCACCTGCCTATCACTGTTACTTGTTGCCAATTGCTTTGGGACAGCTTTTGATCATGAAAGTAAGAAACCGGTGACATTCTTCTCTAGTGTAAGCAGTGTTGTGAACCACTGCAGGCTTATTTCATAGGTTCAGTATTTGAATCACAGAACATTAGGGGTTAGAAGGGACCTTGAAAGATCATCTAGTCCAATCCGCCTGACACAGCAGGATCACCTAGACCAAGTCACAGAGGAATATGTCCAGGCGGAATTTAAACGTCTCCTGAGAGGAGACTCCACAACAATACTAGGCAGCTCTTTCAGTGGTCTGTCACCCTCACTGGGAAGAAGTTCCTTCTCAAACTGATGTGGAACCTCTTCTGTTCCAGCTCACATTCATTGTCCCATGTCCTATCATTAGATGACACTGGGAAGAACCTGGCTCCATCCTCCTGACACCCACCCTTCACATATTTATCAACATTGAAGAGGTCACCCCTCAGTCTCCTCTTTTCCAAGCTAAAGAGACCCAGCTCGTTCAGCCTTTCCTCATGTAATAATCTCCTTGTGTTTCTGTTGGCAGTACGGGATGCTACTGTATCAGAACTACAGAATTCCCCAGCAGAGGAAAGCTATGCTTCCACACTTTTCCACTCCAGTCGTAAGTAATGAACTTTACCTCATTAATGTATGATGCTGGAAGAGGAGATCTATTTGCTTGTGCATTTTAAAAGTGGAAAATTCTGCACTAAGAAATGTAAATTCAGCACTGGGTAGCAAATTAATGTCAAGTTCACATTTCTCCCAAGTGCAGTTTGTGCGGTTGGCTTCTCCATTATCTTAGGCTTCCACAATCCACAAGACTGAAAAATCTTGGATACGTCAGGCACTTTGAAATCTGCAGCACAGAGGCATCTGGCTGTCTCTGCAGAAGCCAGCTTAGGTCTGGCAATACTAAGACGTAAAGTTCCTAAAATATGTTGGGCTCGGAGCTGGCTGTTAGCTATCGACAAGCGACAATCCTATATTTGGATCCCAACTGGCCCTGAAAATGACTGGAGCATGGTAATAGGGCAAGTGGGCAACTTTAATAGCACAGATTTTCTGCTCAGCCTTTGAATCCTCTCCCTCCTCTACGCCCTCAAAAGAAAAGCCGTCTATACTTGAGCCTGCCAGTGTTTTGGAAGGGGAAGGAAAAAACAAGATGTGTTTTCTGTGCTGTTGAGGGATAACTTTGGGCAGTCTTCTGAAACTGAACCGTTTTGAAATGAAACTCCGAAGCTGTTTTTTCTTTCCTTGTATTTTGAAACAAGTGACAATTCCTTTGCAGAGAAGTGTATCTGAAAACTCACTAGTAGCAATGGATTTTTCGGGGCAAATAGGAAGAGTTATTGAGAATCCTGCTGAAGCACAGAGTGCTGCCTTGGAAGAAGGACATGCTTGGAGGGTAGCTATCTTCTCTTCTTTTTCTCTTTGTGTAACTAGTGCCTGTTGAGAGCCAGAACACAGAGTGTGCTATGATGTTAGCGCAGTGCTGGTCACAGTATAGCTTAGCTCCGACCTGCAGCAATCACACTGCAAGCATGCAGATCTGAAAGTCGATATCCAGATCTTTAGCGAAACTGTCACATTCACAACAACCTTCTACCACTGCTTCTCTGTCCCCCTAGTGTCCAGAGGAAAGTTGAGGGGGAAAGCAGACCCACCAGAACTTTACTGCCAGTTTGCAAAGCCAGTCTCTGAGGAGGAATATGTCAAATTAAATGCTTCCCCACATGGAAGAGGCTGGGGCTCTGACTAATGGCTTGCTCCCAGTAAGTTTAATTGCAGAATATACAAGAGGCAGGACCTCTTGCGATGAAAACTGATGTAACTTGTTTATAGTGTCTTGTGGACAGACAGCTGCAGTACAAGTTTTCCCACATGCTCGTCTCTTAGGTAATAGGAGTCATTACTGAAGCACTAGCTGGTGCTGTATGTACGGGAGGGAAATACTGCTTGATTTACCGAGTGCCTGGTGTTTTGCCTGAGCAGAAACATATCAGAAGTTTCTTCTTCTGTCTTTTTTTTTTTAAATTTTTTTTTCCTTTTTTTTTTCCTTTTTTTTTAGATACTGAGCTTTCATCATTAACATCTGGCTCGTGTTTTAAGCCAACTGAAATGAGCTGCTGCTTGTAGATTAGCTCCCCCTTCCAAGTTGTGTTTTTTTTTTTTTTTTTCATCCTCGCATTAAACTACCCAGCCCTCAGTTCCCTGTAAATTAAAGCTGTGTTGCATGTGCACTAGTTCTCTTCTGGTGAGGCTTTAGTGTGGATTTAACGGTAATTCATTTTCTCTGTAGAAACGTAGCACAAGAATGAACATCTTGGGTAGCCAAAGTCCACTCCACCCCTCCACACTGAGTACAGGTAAATTCTGCCGGTTCGTAAGCACAGTCTCAGGGGCCTCTGTATCGTGTTGCTTAGAGAGAGGTAGAGGGCAGTCATTTGGTGTCAATGCCTCCTCCTAGAAGAGAACACTTGTATCAGGAGCTCCTGTACAGACGTAGCAGAACGAGCTTGTTTTCCTTTGAAGGTGCACTCGAGCTTTTTTCCCGGTGCTCATCTTTGGAAAGACAGATTTTATAAGAACAGAGACTCCAGAAATGTTTCCATGTAAAATGACCCAGAAGGCAGTTCACTGTTCTAGACGAGGAAAGTCAAGGGGTGATCTGTTAGCCTCAACAGAGTAACAAGAGTATTTGAAGTAGTGTTCGTGCCATAGTAATTGAGTCACACCAACTCTAATGTGGCCTCATACAGGAGTCCTGAACGTCTCTTTGGAGATTGTAAGTCTGTTAAAACAACAGGAAATAGTGCATGAATAACGTGAATTTCTTAGACCGAACACAGCTATTCTCTGCTTTCAGTAGAATTTAAAAACAACATTGAGAAACAACAATAAACATAAAAATACTTGGGGTAACCACCCTTGGAAACGCACACGCTGAGGCACTTCTCATCATTTGGCAGTTAATGGGACTGTTTAGTCGCAGCATTTCTCCAGAAGCTGTGAAAAGGCCACATTACAAGAGATTTCTCTAACCTAATTGCACAGATACAGATCAGCAAATGCATGGAGAAAATGCCTGTCCTCTCAGTCTATTAAGCAGTAACAGCAGCTGGTGCATTTTTATCCTATCGATTCATTTTTTAGGTAGCTTGATGAAAGAGATTCTGTATTTTCTAACAAAACTATACCCACTTTTAAAATGTTTGAATAATTAAGTGTGTGGAAAGAACCATTTCCCATGTCACTGTTTTTAACCATATTCATTCCCTTTGTTTCCTCTCACCTCCAGTTATCCATAGGACACAGCACTGGTTTCATGGCAGAATCTCTAGAGAAGAATCTCACAGGATTATTAAGCAGCAAGGGCTAGTAGACGGGTAGGTATCCCAGTTGCTTAGTGTGTATTAAGTGGCACAAACACAGCTTCTTACATGCTTATAGACAAGCACACAGTCTGCTGGATAAAACACTGATTGAACGGACGAGCCCAAAGAGTGGTGGTTAATGGAGTTTAATCCAGCTGGCAGCCTGTCACAAGTGGAGTGCCTCAGGGCTCGGTGTTGGGACCATCTCTGTTTAACGTCTTTATTGGTGATGTTGATAAGGACACATAGTGTATCATTAGTGAATCTGCAGATGACACCAAGTTAGGTGAGAGTGTTCATCTGCAAGAGGTTCTTCAGGGAGACTTGGATACACTGGAGCAATGTGCCAATGTTAATGACAAGAGCTTCAGTAAGGTCAAGTGCCAGGTCCTGCACTTGGACCACAACAACCGCCTGCAACGCTACAAGTTTGGGGATGTGTGGCTGGAGAGCCATCTGGCAGAGAGAGACCTGGGGGTTCTAATTGACAGGAAGATAAATATGAGCTAGCAGTGTGCCCAGGTGGCCAAGAAGGCCAATGGCATCCTGGCTTGTACCAGAAATAGTGTGGCCAGCAGGAGTAGGGAGGTTATAGTTCCCCTGTATTTGGCATTTGAGTATTGTGTCTGGTTTTGGGCACCTCGATACGAGAGAGATGCTGGAGCAAGTGCAGAGGAGGGCAACCAAGCTGATGAAGAACCCTGATCCCAGGGGTCTTTTCCAACCGGAGTGATTGTGTGATTCTGCTCAGTCACTGTCTGCACAGTGACGATGAGGACAGATGCTTCCAACAGTAGCAAATGGCCCTGCTACCAGCTGCGTACACAAATTGCTGAACATCTTACATGAGCCATACACTGAGTGATGAATCATTAAGGTTGGGAAGGACTTTTAAGAGCATCAAATCCAACCTTCAACCCAACATCTCCATGTTCACAGAATCACAGAACATTAGGATTAGAAGGGACCTCAAAAGATCATCTAGTCCAATACCCTGCCAGGGCAGGACCACCTAGACCAAGTCACACAGGAACATGTCCAGGTGGGTTTTACAGGTCTCCAGAGAAGGAGACTCCACAACACCCCTGGGCAGCCCCTTCCAGTGCTCTGTCACCCTCACTGGGAAGAAGTTCCTTCTCACATTGATGTGGAACCTCTTCTGTTCCAGCTCACACACATTGCCCCTTGTCCTATGACAAGATGACACTGATCTGACCCTGGCTCCATCCTCCTGACACCCACCCTTCACATATTTATCAACATTAATGAGGTCACCCTTCAGTCTCCATTTCTCCAAGCTCCAGAAACCCAGCTCCCTCAGCCTTTCCTCATAGGAGAGGCTTCATCTTCTTTGTGGCACTGTGCTGGGCTCTCTCCAGCAGTTCTGTGTCCTTCTTGAACTGAGGGGCCCGGAAGAGGACACAATATTCTAGATGCGGTCTCACCAAGTTAGCTAGTCAAGTCAGCTGAATCATGACACAGAAGCCATAGTATGATAATGGAAAGCAAATGGCCGCTATGGAATCACCATTAATGTAACTAAAGATGAGGTAGGCAAAAGCACAAAATGACTTCCTACTTCTGATTCTGTCTGAGGAAACGGAGCGTGGTATTGAACTTAGCTTAAAAATGTTCTCTCCTAGACTATTTCTCCTGCGGGACAGCCAAAGCAATCCAAAGGCATTTGTACTCACACTGTGCCATCATCAGAAAATAAAACATTTTCAAATCTTGCCGGTAAGTAGATGATTTCTGATTATGCTTGTAAAAAAAGAAAATGAGAATTAAATCATACAGCTCTGCCGGCATCTGAAAAGACCTTTTTATTAATTACTGCTGTAGTTGATGGGGATGTTTCCATTAGGATGTGTATTAGCGAAGGTTCTTGTAATTGTCAAATGCCTTGTTAACATTCTTTGTGAACATTGCCTGGAAAACTAGACTAAGTCACTGAGGCGTAGAAGTACCACATGGAACTTGTTCTTTGGAGCTGACGGCACCAACCTGTCTCCCTGTCGCTTAGGCAAAGATAGAATAACTTAGAGAACTTATAAATTATACTAGAGGTTATCTAGTGCTGTTTGGCTTAAAATAACATGACTATAAGATGCTTCGCCCTTGTACATCCTGGCTTGTATTGGAAACCGTGTGTCCAGCAGGAGTAAGGAAGTGATTGTCCCCCTGTACTCAGCACTGGGGAGGCTGCACCTTGAGTCCTGGGTCTAGTTTAGAGCACCTCAGTACAAGGGAAGTATTGAAGTGCTGGAGCAAGTGCAGAGGAGGGCAAGGAAGCTGCTGAAGGGCCTCAAGAATAAATCTGAGGAGGAGAGATTGAGAGAGTTGGGGCTGTTTAGTTTGAGGAAGAGGAGGCTGAGGGGAGACCTCATTGCACTCTACAGCTATCTGAGAGGACAGTGTAGAGTTGTTGGTGCTGGTCTCTTCTCACAGGTAGTTAGTGACAGAAGCAGAGGGAAGGGTTTCAAGCTCCAACAGGGGGAGGTTTAGATTGGACATCAGGAAGAAATTCTTCCCGAAAAGAGTGATCAGGCACTAGAATGGGTTGCCCAGGGTGGTGGTTGAGCCCCCATCCCTGAATGAGTTTAAAAGATGCTTAGATGTAGTGTTGGGGGATATAGTTTAGGGGTGAACTTGTAGAGTAGGATTGATGGTTGGACCTGATAATCCCAAGGGTCTTTTCCAACCTGAACGTTTCTGTGATTCAATTCTATTCTATGATTCTGTGATTGAGGACCTATTTGATTTTATCTTAATCAAAAGAAGGCATCTGATGTTTAAGATTACGTAGACTTTTTTACAGGTCCAAGCGCTCCTTCTTTGCTTTACCTGCCAGTTTTACAAACAGCTAACAAATATTTTTTGAGTATTTTGCATTTTTTTTTTGTTTTATAACAACTACTTTGAAGGGTTTGTAGAGAGGCTGGGGTTGGTCTGTTGTCCCTAGTGGCCTGTGATAGGACATGGGGAAATGGCCTTAAGCTGTGCCAGGGGAGGTCCGGGTTGGATGCCAGAGGGAATTTCTCTTCTGAAAGGGCTGTCAGGCAGAGGAACAGCCCCATCCCTGGAGACGTTGAAGAGAAGGGTATGTGTTGCATTGTGGGACAGGGTTTAGTGGTGCTGACAGGGCTAGGAGAACGTTGGACTTTATGATCTTGAAGATCTGTTCTGGCCAAAAGTATTCTATGGTTCTATGACCAGAGCTCTCTCTGTAAGTTTCAGTTAGTCTGCCCATGAGCTTTCACTTCCATAAAAACACTTCACGGTGGGATTACAGACGTTCTTTTTCAGTGCTGCCTGGGGTTTCGTGAAGATGATCTCTGGGCACTAGGTTGTTTGGTCAGTGCATGTTGGTAACACACTTGTACTCTGTGTTTTGCTGCGCTCCCAGCTCTTCACGTGCAGTCTTAACTCAAAAGGGGTGTTTTTTTCCCCCCAGTGTGAAGATGATGGACAGATATTTTTCAGCCTGGATGATGGGAACACCAAATTCAGTGATCTAATCCAGCTTGTTGAATTCTATCAACTAAACAAAGGAGTCTTGCCCTGCAAACTCAAACACCACTGCATCCGAGTGGCCTTATGACCTCAAATCTGACTCTTACTGAAGACTGGATTTGCTAGAAGAGTAATTGTAAGAGAACGTTGACACTGGGGAATTGGCAGATTTGTAAGTTGGTAAAACTGAATAAAAACATTATGCACCTTGGGACTCTGAAAGGGATGGATTTGACAGGTGCCAACAGACCGAGCTTGCTGGTTTGTCTAACACCTAAGAGCGATTGCTGCTGAGTGTCCCAGCATCCCAAAAACGGGGGGAGGAGGGTAGGTCAAACCATGAGTAAATTTGCAAGAAAACTGGAAACTATCTTGGCTGGGCCACTTAACAGGAACAAGTGTGAAGAGAAACCTTTGAAAAGAACTCTTGCCCTGGAATAATCTTGACAATTAAGACTAGTGTGTTTACTTTTTGTATTGATCACTTTTTTTGCACTCCTACTTTGTTTCGGATGTTGTACGCAGCCTCTATTAGGAGCTGATGTGGCTTTTAAAATTCATGCAGGAGTTGGGTATTTAATCTGCATCCTAAAATGTTGTGGAATGCTTCAGCCTATAAAAGGATCTAGAAGAAAATCAAGAAAAGTGTGTGTGAGTGTGCGCGCACGTTGTGTCTCAAAACTTCTCTGGAGCCCTGAGGTTCGATGATCTGCAGATGTCTTTGAAGAAGTGCTGAGAATTCAATTCTAAAAGACGGTGGCACCATTATACATCCTCTTAAAGTCTGTCGACTTGTTGCGCTCTGGCTGTAGTACGTTGATGGCATGTTAGTGGCATCCAGTCATGCACAGACTGTACTAGATTCTATGCACAAATTTTTCTTATTGGAGTGGTGGGGTTTTTCTACAGCCTTTTGACTCTTTTTCCTGAGGAAACTTACATTACTAAATAGGACAGGATTCCACTTGTATTTGAAAGCACTGGGGTTCTTTTGTGGGAAGATCCTTCTACAGGTAGTCTTAGTGTAACAGAAGAAAAAAAAATGTAGGGGAAAAAATAGAAAAAAGAAAACTGTTTTTAGCTTTATAGCTCCTGGAATTTTCAGACTGTTTCAAAGAGCTCTTTCCACATAGTAAAGCGACAGTGACACAAAGATCTCCTGGGGAAGAGGGCATAAAAAGAACTGTACCCCCTTCTGCTTTCTGTAGGGCTGTGAACGTTTACATGGTGAGAGGCACCGTATTTGGAATGGAAACACTTTTGATTGTGAACTGGCTGCTGGCAGTACCATCCATCAAGGTAACTGGTGATCCCTGTGTCAGACACGCTATAGCGTGCCAGCTCCTGTGGCAGACAAGCATGGATCCTGCTCTGGTGCTGGTTTGTCATCAGAACTACCTTATTGTTAATGTTTAAATCAATTGTTTAATGTTTACACAATAACTTTTTCTGATGATAAATCAATATCAAAGTTAGACAAGCCCCACCTTGATCCTCCAATTGCAAATACTGTTCTTTGAGCAACATGAGAAATGAAGACTGATGGGTGACCTCATTAATGTTTATAAATATGTGAAGGGTGGGTGTCAGGAGGATGGAGCCAGGCTCTTCCCAGTGTCATCTGGTGATAGAACAAGGGACAATGGGTGCCAGCTGAAACATAGGAGGTCCCACATCAATCTGAGTAGGAAGTTCTTCCCAGTGAGGGTGACAGAGCACTGGAAGGGGCTGCCCAGGGGTGTTGTGGAGTCTCCTTCTCTGGAGACATTTAAAACCCACCTGGATATGTTCCTGTGTGACTTGGTCTAGGTGATTCTGCTGTGTCAGGGGGATTGGACTAGATGATCTTCCGAGGTCCCTTCCAATCCCTAACATTGTGTGAATCTGTGATTCTGTGTGACACAGCTGGTGCAGTTACTGATCAAACTCCTCGGCACTTCATGCAGGTCACCACAGTGAGGAGAATCCGCCCTGGGAACTTGCAGAGACTAGTGCAGTAGGAGCATTGTAAAGGTGGTGAACAGCTTACACAGGCTAGTTCATCCTTACTGATGTTTGCCACTGGGTTTGACATCTGAGCCATCTGAAAGCATCAAAGAAGGAAAACCAAATCCTATGGCTTTTAGGTCTTCACGTAGTTTGAGAATAGCTTAAGACAAACCATAACCTGCCTGAGTCATCCATATCAGCTTATAACTACATCAGTGGTATAGAAACACTGTATTTTAGTTTACAGAACACACCTAGTATTTTTCTTTTTCCATTTAATGTCTAGATATTAAAAATGAAGAAACTTGATTTCGTTTTGTTTCGTTTTTTTAGCAGAAGCCTGTTTTTTGGGGGGGTTGTTTTTTGTTCTGTTTTTTAATTGTACATAGTGAAATGAGTGTTCCTGCTTTCAAGACAACTGTATTTGAAAACCTTGAAAAGTAAGCTAACTTAAGTCTGACTTCACTTTGCATGCTTCTATTTGGCCCCTCTTAAGAGAAGACGAAGAATAGAGCAAGACTTGTATCGACTCCATTACCAGTTGAATAAGACATTTATCCTGTAGTCTTTAAGTTTTCCTGTTTCCACAGCTTGGTGACAGCCCCGCATTCTTTCTTCCTGGTAGGCCGACAATAGTATTTGCAGTGTTTCGTATTTATAAAGAAATAAAAGAAAAATCAAAAAAAACCAAACCCCACAAGTTGCATCTTATTTAAATTGACGAGACAGGTTTGACTATGAATCATGATTTTTGTATGTAGATGGTTGACTTAGTGTTTTCCCAGCTAAAGTGAACTGTTTGGAGAAAGTGAACCCACCTTTAACGTGGCAACAATCTTACTTAAGCAGATCACTGCTTTGTCTTCTTTCTGCTGGGAAACAGTCAATTCCACCTTAGTTTTCCAGCAGGTTCAGCTGGCCACCAGCTCAGAATACCAAGGACTGAAGGACATTTGACTCTTATTTTTCTATTTAAATGACATGAATGTAAAGGGGATGCTCAGGGTTGTTTTGGAGCCTGTTGAATTTTTATCTTTTTTGCCTGTGATTTTATTTTCTAAATGAAATACTTCATGTAGCAAACCTTAAATATGTCGAGAAGGAAAATGCCAAACCGCTTTGGTTAATGAGGTGACTTAGTTAAGTTATGTTACGAGTTAGGTGTTAAAAAAGTACAAGAGAACTTTTTATTTGTTAATTAATCTTGAAGAAAACACGTGCCTCAGTTAGATGTTTTGTCTTATCTTTTCTGCACTAAATACCTGACAGTCTGACCAATCAATGCACCTTTTCCAGTGGCAAGACTTGCTTATCGTAAATTATATTTGTCACGATGCAAGATTTAGTGACTGTAAAATGGAATAAAGTTTAAAGTTTCAGGGAATGCAAAAGGTATTAACTTAAGAGACAAAACCTTTATTCAATATGCTTTGCTTCATACTGTAAATAGCTTTTTGGGCTTGTGAACCTAATTGTAATCTTTCAGGTATTTTTGTACAAATAAGGGACTGATATTCTGTTTCTTGTAATTAGAAATAAACGTTAATACAATGCTATTCATTTTATATTGGAATGAATGTCATCTTTGGGCTCTACCTGCGCTCTCTGTATCTCTTGCCTTAATTCTAGGTTACTCGGGGTAAGTTATCCCTTCCATTCCCTAATGTTCTGTGATCTTAAGGAGCCTTCAAGAGGAAAACAGAATCCACAAGGAAACCTTTATTCTGCCTGTTCTATCATTCCTGTTACAACAAACTGCCCTTTATTTTAACAAATAACTTGTGAAAAGGACTTGTTGGCGATGTTCTCGTGTGATCTTTACTACATTCATTTGAGAATGTTGCTAGCATCAAATCAGGAAATACATGGCAAGCATTTTGTGGGTCATCAATAAAGCTGTAATTCACTGAAAATGTAGACTCTGCATAAAGCACTTTGTTGGCCTAATGTCAGGTGGAGGACATTCAGCGAGACCTAGGCAGGCTGGAGAGCTGCGCAGGGGGAAATTCAATGAACTATAAACAAGGGCAGTGTAGAGTGGCATCTGGGCAAGAACAACCCCAGGTACCAGTGCAGGTTGGGGACTGACCTGCAGGAGAGCAGTGTAGGCAAAAGGGACCTGGGGGTCCTAGTGGACAGCAGGATGACCAGGAGCCAGCAATATGCCCTTCTGGACAAGAAGGCCAATGGCATCCTGAGGTGGATCAGAAAGAGGGGTGTTTAGCAGATGGAGAGAGGTTCTTCTCCCCCCTCTATTCTGCCCTGGTGAGACTGCATCTGGAATATTGTGTCCAGTTCTGGGCCCCTCACTTCCAGAAAGATGCAGAACTGCTGGAGAGAGTCCAGCACAGAGCCATGAAGATGATGAAGGGAGTGAAATGTCTTGATGAGGTAAGGCTGAGGGAGCTGGGTCTTTTGAGCTTGGACAAAAGGTGACTGAGGGGTGACCTCATTAATGTTGATAAATATTGGAAGGAGCAGGTGTCAGGAGGATGGAGCCAGGCTACGCTCAGTGTCATCTAATGATAGGACGTAGGGCAATGGCTGTGAGCTGGAACAGAGGAGGTTCCACATAAATATGAGAAGGAATTTCTTCCCAGTGAGGGTGACAGAGCACTGGCAGGGCCTGCCCAGGGGTGTGTTGTGGAGTCTCCTTCTCTGGAGACATTTAAACCTGCCTGGATATGTTCCTGTGTGACTTGTTCTAGGTTGTCTGCTGTCGCAGGGGGACTGGACTAGATGATCTTTTGAGTTCACTTCCAATCCCTAATGCTCTGTGATTTTGTGAATAATAATAATAATGTAAATATAATTAATAATTGGTAATAATATCTAAAGTATGTTCCTCTTGTATAATAATACCAGAGAAAAGAGATCCTTCCTTTGAATTATCTCCATTGTCTTAATTTGGGTCACTTCGGCATCCTAAATCTTTTCCTTTGATAACTCAGAGCACTCAGTTTAATTAGTTTAACTTGGCTTAATTAGTATTTGAATACCTGATACAACCACAACTGCGTCTAAGAGCTGTATGATTCTCATTAGATGCTGCAATTAGTCATGTCAGAGATTTCAAAGTAAATTAGTTTGTGTAATGCTCAGATTTCAGACTCTTAGCCCAAAGACATTCTGCTCTAATTGCTCATCGTTTTGCACAAATACCAGCAGATGTTGTAGCCAGACACTGAGCTGTGATTAACAGGATCCTGCAACAGTTGCTGGTTACCTAGATTGGTTATAATCGGGTGTTGCCCATCTGTTGGATGTGAGATTCTGGTCCCACAGCTGGGGAACAGGAAGGGGAAGTGAAAAACAGCTGCCAGCTCCGAGTCAAAGTCCATACAGCTGGTGTTTGTGGGCTCTCAAGGTCAGCTCTGCTGCAGCCAGGGGTGTACCTCTAAGGAAAGAATGCTCAGAAGAGCTACACTGGGAAGGAAATTAAGTGGAGTTCAGTGTTCTCCAGATGGTGGCTTGGGTGTGACTGGAACACAGTGAAGACAGTAGCACGATGCCTGACTGCTGCTCTCCAGTCTCAGAGTCAAGCTTCAAGTTTGTGAAGGTCCATCTATGTTATTTGCCTTTTGATGCATGTTCTGTAGAGGTGTAAGGATTGGCATTATGGGTCATCAGCAGATGAACAACTGTGGAATTAGTATTCTCCACAACCTGCCCATTTCCCAAACCAGTCTAGCTGCCGTCAGGAGAAAAGGAAGGTAAAAGTATGGCTTTGCCAACAATGGGAATGGTTGTGGTCCTCCTGTGGCAGGGGGATTGGACTAGATGACCTTTTGATGTCCCTTCCAATCCCTTATGTTCTGGGATTCTGTGAATGGCTGAGCTCAGTACTGTACAATTTCACACCCCCCTAATTTCATCAGACCTTTTCAATAGTTGAATTCTTTGGTAATACCTTCTGATGAATTTCTGCAGGATATCAACATGCTCTGCATCCCAGCTTGTGGTCTTCAGGTAACTCTTACTCTAAGAATCAGGTTCACAGAATCACAGAACATTAGGTATTCAAAGGGATCTTAAAAGATCATCCAGTCCAATCCCCTTGCCACAGCAGGACCATCTAGACCAAGTCACACAGGAACATACCCAGGCAAGTCTTAAACCTCTCCAGAGANGGGTGTTTAGCAGATGGAGAGAGGTTCTTCTCCCCCCTCTATTCTGCCCTGGTGAGACTGCATCTGGAATATTGTGTCCAGTTCTGGGCCCCTCACTTCCAGAAAGATGCAGAACTGCTGGAGAGAGTCCAGCACAGAGCCATGAAGATGATGAAGGGAGTGAAATGTCTTGATGAGGTAAGGCTGAGGGAGCTGGGTCTTTTGAGCTTGGACAAAAGGTGACTGAGGGGTGACCTCATTAATGTTGATAAATATTGGAAGGAGCAGGTGTCAGGAGGATGGAGCCAGGCTACGCTCAGTGTCATCTAATGATAGGACGTAGGGCAATGGCTGTGAGCTGGAACAGAGGAGGTTCCACATAAATATGAGAAGGAATTTCTTCCCAGTGAGGGTGACAGAGCACTGGCAGGGCCTGCCCAGGGGTGTGTTGTGGAGTCTCCTTCTCTGGAGACATTTAAACCTGCCTGGATATGTTCCTGTGTGACTTGTTCTAGGTTGTCTGCTGTCGCAGGGGGACTGGACTAGATGATCTTTTGAGTTCACTTCCAATCCCTAATGCTCTGTGATTTTGTGAATAATAATAATAATGTAAATATAATTAATAATTGGTAATAATATCTAAAGTATGTTCCTCTTGTATAATAATACCAGAGAAAAGAGATCCTTCCTTTGAATTATCTCCATTGTCTTAATTTGGGTCACTTCGGCATCCTAAATCTTTTCCTTTGATAACTCAGAGCACTCAGTTTAATTAGTTTAACTTGGCTTAATTAGTATTTGAATACCTGATACAACCACAACTGCGTCTAAGAGCTGTATGATTCTCATTAGATGCTGCAATTAGTCATGTCAGAGATTTCAAAGTAAATTAGTTTGTGTAATGCTCAGATTTCAGACTCTTAGCCCAAAGACATTCTGCTCTAATTGCTCATCGTTTTGCACAAATACCAGCAGATGTTGTAGCCAGACACTGAGCTGTGATTAACAGGATCCTGCAACAGTTGCTGGTTACCTAGATTGGTTATAATCGGGTGTTGCCCATCTGTTGGATGTGAGATTCTGGTCCCACAGCTGGGGAACAGGAAGGGGAAGTGAAAAACAGCTGCCAGCTCCGAGTCAAAGTCCATACAGCTGGTGTTTGTGGGCTCTCAAGGTCAGCTCTGCTGCAGCCAGGGGTGTACCTCTAAGGAAAGAATGCTCAGAAGAGCTACACTGGGAAGGAAATTAAGTGGAGTTCAGTGTTCTCCAGATGGTGGCTTGGGTGTGACTGGAACACAGTGAAGACAGTAGCACGATGCCTGACTGCTGCTCTCCAGTCTCAGAGTCAAGCTTCAAGTTTGTGAAGGTCCATCTATGTTATTTGCCTTTTGATGCATGTTCTGTAGAGGTGTAAGGATTGGCATTATGGGTCATCAGCAGATGAACAACTGTGGAATTAGTATTCTCCACAACCTGCCCATTTCCCAAACCAGTCTAGCTGCCGTCAGGAGAAAAGGAAGGTAAAAGTATGGCTTTGCCAACAATGGGAATGGTTGTGGTCCTCCTGTGGCAGGGGGATTGGACTAGATGACCTTTTGATGTCCCTTCCAATCCCTTATGTTCTGGGATTCTGTGAATGGCTGAGCTCAGTACTGTACAATTTCACACCCCCCTAATTTCATCAGACCTTTTCAATAGTTGAATTCTTTGGTAATACCTTCTGATGAATTTCTGCAGGATATCAACATGCTCTGCATCCCAGCTTGTGGTCTTCAGGTAACTCTTACTCTAAGAATCAGGTTCACAGAATCACAGAACATTAGGTATTCAAAGGGATCTTAAAAGATCATCCAGTCCAATCCCCTTGCCACAGCAGGACCATCTAGACCAAGTCACACAGGAACATACCCAGGCAAGTCTTAAACCTCTCCAGAGATGGAGACTCCACAAGCACCCTGGGCAGCCCCTTCCAGTGCTCTGTCACCCTCACCATGAAAAAGTTCCTTCTCATATTGATGTGAACCTCCTTTGTTCCAGTTGACACCCATTTCCCCTTTTCCTGTCATTAGATGAAGCTGGGAAGAGCCTGGCTCCATACTCCTTACATCCACCTTTCACATATTGATCAACATGAATGAAGTCACCCCTCAGCTGTCTTTTTTCCAAGCTGAAGACACCCTGCTGCCTCAGCTTTTCCTCATAAGGGAGATGTTCCACTCCTTCAGCCTCTGTGTGGCTCTCGCTGGACTCTCTCTATCAGCTCTGTGTGTCCCTCTTGAACTGTGGGGCACAGAACTGGACACAATATTCCAGATGTGGTCTCACCAGGGCAGAGTAGAGGGATTCATGACAAATATAGAGGCACAAGGCAATCTATGAGGATTAGATCGTCTCGAGAACTTACCCCACAGCACAGCTAGTTGTGAAAGAAAACAAAGGAGAAATTACAGAATGAATGGATACAATCATTAGTTTGTTTTCTCAATGAAGACCATGTGGTTTGTGGAAACAGTCAGCTGAACAAGGATAAAAACCACAGAAGGCTTGCAGGCTTTGCCTGAAGTCAATTGCCTGAACAAGCATTTGAGCTGCTCTAGGTGGCCTTTAGAGGTCCCTTCCAGACCAACACATTCTGTGACCCTATGTACCTGGTGAGGGCCAGTCCAGAGAGGAACAGCTGGAGGGAGCACTGACAGCTCAGCGGGGGTCGGGAAAGCATGCACAGCTGGTTTGCCTGAATGAAATGCCCTTGGACTACCAGCTGTGCTTCTGAGCCCAGACAGCCTCCAGCCAATGCCGGTGATGGAGTCCCACCCTGTTAATTCCCAGTCTTCATTCCTGACCAGTTTAAATCCTGGTGCGTGACAGGAAAGAATAAACCCGTGGTTTCCCGAGACAAAAAATCGGTAAAGAAACGGTAGACACCCAGTGAAAACACAGCCCGTGCTTCGCTTCATCCACCGGACAGAGGACGCCGATCTGAGCTCTGCCGGTGGGGTGGGTGCTCCCGGCCCCAGTACCCCTCCCGCCCCCACACCCCACCTCCTCTGCCGCCAGGGGGCGCCCACGGCCGGGCCCGGCGGACGGCGACGGCTGCGGCTCCGGGTTCACCGTGAGGATGGTGACCCCAGCGGGGCTCAAAGACAGCGACAGGCCCGCGCCGGGCTCAGGTCACTGGCACAGCCCGGAGAGCCGGGTGGCTCTGTGACTTCCCCGCTAACGCTTGTACATCAGCGCTGGGCGATCACTGGCTCCCATCTCCGCTGTGAGCGGCTGCCCAGGGTGGTTAAGGATTAACAGAGGTGCGGGAGCAGCCCGCGGCCTCGTTGGACATTGGAACGGGCTGCCCCAGGCGCTGGGGGCGGCACCGCCCTGGCTGCCTTTAAAGGACATCAGGCCCAGACTGAGCGACATAGGCCAGGGGTAGCCGGGCAGTGCTAGGGGAGCGGCTGGGGTCCATTTTAGACATCTCTTCAGACCAAGGAGCCTCTGGGCCACATCATTAGTGGGAAAGGCCTAGGAAAATCGTGAGATCCAAACCCTTTCGTTGCCTCTGGTGACCTCTGCCTCACAGGACAGGGATCTTCCTCACAGAACGGGGGTGCTACACGAGAATTGCAGGAAACACTCCTTCCCTTCCCAAGGAGCCCGGAAAGTGGGATCGCCAAGCGGGTGAGGATGGAGGGAGCGGGAACAGAGGAGCAACGAGGCTGGGGAAGGGACTGGAGGGAAAGGCTGATGGGGAGAGGCTGAGGGAGCTGGGGGTGTTTAGCCTGGAGAAGAGGAGACTCAAGGGGGACCTTCACCCTCTCTACAACTCCCTGAAGGGAGATTGGGGTTAGAAGGGGGTTGGGTTCTTCTCCCAGGCAATTAGCGACAGGAGGAGAGAGCAGGGCTTGAAGCTGCACTAGGGGAGGGTTAGGGTGGTTGTTAGGAAGCCCTTCCTTATGGAAAGGGTGATCAGACACTGTAATGGACTACCCAGGACAGTGGTGGTGTCCCCATCCCTGGAGGTGTTGAAGATCCGTCTGGCTGTGGCCCTTAGCACTCTGGTCTGTCCAATGTAGTGATGTTAGGTCCTGGACTGGGCTGGGATGGATGAGCTCAGAGGGCTTTTCCAGCCTCCGTCATTCTGTGGTCCAAGCCTGGTAGGGTTACGGCTGAGGGGCTCCCACCAGGCCGCAGGTCTGCACGGCCTAGAGAGCAGCGTGACCTCCTCCAGAGGAGGTTCTGCCACAGCTGGCACCTGCTTTAGCAAGTTTGGTTGAAGAAGTCAAGAGCTTGTGAAGCATTTTAAAATCAGAACCTTGCAATTTGTAATGATTTTGGGAGAATCTCTCCTTCACTCTTTCTAAAAATGGGCTTGAGAGCAGTGCTGCTGAAGGCAAGCTCTTTGGAGGGATGGCCTGCTGAGTAGTCTGGGGACTGAATCCCAGCTGACAGTGGAATTGCATTAATCTTTGGTCAGAAGAAAACCCACTTGCTTGCTTGCAAATTCAATTTTCCTGTTCTTGTTGTTTGGCCTCATGTGAATGTGCCACACTGGGCTTGTAGAGGTCCTGTTTATAATGCTGGAACCAGAGTGATCTCCATACACTGATAAAAGAGTTTTATGTGTGGCTGAATGTAGATTCAATGTTACTTCAAAGTTGCTGGGATTCAGAGAGCAAGGAGTTGATGTAATTAAAACTACGGTGCCTAGAAATAGAACTGGAAAAGGAAAGAGGAATAAAATGTTAGATTTTACCTTTTGTATTATGTTCAATACATTTTATGGCAATAGTTGATAAAACCAGTGAGAGGGCAATCAGAAGCAAGTTTGTCACCATTGGGTCACAACAACTCAATGCAGTCTTACCAGGCTTGCGGGAGAGAGGCTGGAATGCTGCTCTGAAGAGACAGACCTGGGGTATTGAGTGATCATCAGCTAAACGTGGCCCAGCAGTGTGTCCAGCTGGCCAAGGAGGGCAAGGGCATCCTGGCCTGCATCAGACATAGTATGGCCAGCAGGACTAGGGAGGTGATTGTCCCCCTGTACTCAGCATTGGTGAGAACTCGTCTTAAATGTTGTGCTCAGTTTTGGGCACCTCAGTACAAGAAGGACATCAAGGTGCTGGAGTGGGTCCAGAGAAGAGATTGGTGAAGGGTGTGAAGAGTAAACTGTGAGGAGTGGCTGAGGGACCTCAGGTTTGTTAGTCTGAAGAAAAGGAGGCTGAGGTGAGACCTTATTGCTGTCTACAACTACCTGAAAGGAGGTTGTAGAGAGGAGGGCACTGGTCTCTTCTCCCAAGTCACCAGTGATGGGCAGGAGGAAATGGCCTCAAGTCACACCAGAGGAAGTTTAGGTTGGACATTAGGAAGAGCTTCACAGAGAGGGTTATCAGGCCTTGGAACAGGCTGCACAGGGAGGGGTTGAATCGCCATCCCTAGATGTGTTTAAAAGTCTTGAAGTTCTGGAGCTCAGGGACATTGTTTAGCAGTGGCCTTGGGCCAGTTGCATTCATGGTTAGACTTTATGATAATACAGGTCTTTTCCAACAAAAGTGGTTTTCTGGTTACAAATGTGATTCTGAGAGCAGTATTTGAGAAGAGAGCATCATTCCTGTCTGATATTCCAGGTTTGCATCCTCCCATCAGTCATGCAGAGTAAAAGGAAAGTGAAAAGATTGGAATGAGAATGCATCTGGAATATTATGTTCAGTTCCTGAAGGACACAGAACTGCTTGAGAGAGTTCATCGCAGAGACACAAAGATGATGAAAGGAGTAGAACACCTCCCTGATGAGGAAACGCTGAGGGAGCTGGGTCTCTTGAACTTGGAGAAAAGGAGACTGAGGGGTGACCTCATTAATGTTTATAAATATCGGAAGGGTGGGTATCAGGAGGATGGAGCCAGGCTCTGCTCAGTGTCATCTAGCGATAGGACAAGGGGCAATGCTTGTCAGCTTGAACACAGGAGCTTCCACATCAATCTGAGAAGGAACTTCTTCCCAGTGAGGGTGACAGACCACTGGCAGGGGCTGCCCAGGGGGGTGTTGTGGAGTTTCCTTCTCTGGAGACATTTAAACCTGCCTGGATATGTTCCTGTGTGACTTGTTCTAGGTTGTCTGCTGTCGCAGGGGGACTGGACTAGATGATCTTTTGAGTTCACTTCCAATCCCTAATGTACTGTGATTCTGTGAACAGTGAATTTACTGGGAGCAGGGGTGGGCCCTGTCAATTGATAATAACACAGCCATGTCCTTTCTGCACATACCAAGTGAAACTGCTGCTCCAGTGATAAAAAGAGCCTGTCCTCTCTCTTGTCTGTCCCCTACTATGCAGCAAGTAGAGTGAAAGAGTGGGACTGAAGCAGATGTTTCTTCTGTTTGGAAGGTATCACAAAAGCTTTGTTAACAAGGAGTTTGCCAAAAGCTCATGCTTGCAAGTAGGGGGACGGTACAGGGCCTTTTTCAGAGGTGGCTGCAGCTGGCTCCTTAATCTTCTCAAAGTGCAGAAAACTTGACATATATTTGGCCTTCCCGCTGGCACCCGGCAGGCTTCTGTTGAAGGTTCTGTTCAAAGACGTACAAGGAGAGAGGACGAGAGACTCTTCTGATGTCAGTGCTGGAGACGACGGAAGCCACAGTAGCAGTAGTTCTGCGTTCCAGTACAAGCAGAAATATGTATAACCATCAGTGCGGGTTATTATTAGCTCCTCAGAGTTTCAAGTCTGCCTTGCCAAAGTCGAGTTGGTGACATTCCTTATACTTCAGAAGATTCTTGTTCTTATATACCAAGTGCTGCCTGATTGCTAGGGTAACGTCAGGCACTGCTGTTAGCAATACTGTCATGGAATCAGGAGTTCAGGGGATACACCAGCATCTAAAAATGCACAGAAAGATGCTGCAAAAGGAAGGTGACAATCTCTTCCTGCTTGGGGGACAGGGTACAAAGTAACAGGCTGAGCATCTGGAATTTTGTGTCCAGTTCTGGGCCCATTAGTTCGAGAAGGACACAGAACTGCTGGAGAGAGTCCAGCGCAGAGCCACGAAGATGATGGAGTAGAACACTTTCCTGATGAGGAAAGGCTGAGGGAGCTGGGTCTCTAGCTTGGAGAAAAGGTGACTGAGGGGTGCTCTCATTAATATTTTATAGATGGGTGAAAGGTGGGTGTCAGGAGGAATGAACCAGGCTCTGCTCAGTGTCATCCCATGAGAGGACAAGGGGCAATGGATGTAAGCTGGAACAGAGCTTCACATCAATATGAGAAGGAACTTCTTCCCAGTGAGGGTGACAGAGCACTGGAAGGGGCTGCCTAGGAGGGTTGTGAAGTCTCAGTCTCTGGAGATGTTTAAAACCTGCCAGGGTGTGTTCCTGCTCTGGCAGGGGGATTGGACTGGATGATCTTTTGAGGTCACTTCCAATCCCTAATAATCTGTGATTCTGTGAAGGCTGTAAGTTCAATGTTAGAGTGATGCTGCTGTTGCCTCTAGCACTTTCCTGTGTTTTGCCCTGTGTGCTGTTAACAAACTGGTTCATTTAAATGAGAAAACATCTCACAGGTTTTCTATTTGCTTTTCTTCATCAGATGACAGTGCAGGTACAGAAATGTGAAACCAAAGGAAGCAAGGAAGCTTCACTGCAAGCATTTGGCCATGTGAAAAAAAGGGAGAAGACTATAAAATGCTAGATATGGTGCTTTGTATTCTTAAAGACAAACAGAACATGAGGGATTGGAAGAGACCTCAAAAGATCATCCAATACAGAGCAGGACCATCTAGACCAAGTTGCACAGGAATGTAGCCAGGTGGGTTTTAAACATCTCCAGAGAAGGAGACTCCACAACCCCTGCCGGGCAGCCCCTTCCAGTGCCAGGCTGAGAAGATTAGAAGCAGTCCAGCTACTTGCAGGACCATGTGTACTAACTTCATGGTGAGCATGCATTTCCAGGTGGTTTGGGGCAGGCAGAAGGCTAGCGAGGTGTCAGCATGCTGGGAAGATGACTGCCAGACGCTTTTGCATTCAGGCAGTACTGTGAAGGAGGTGGTCTTTCAGTTGGCTCATATTGTCCTCTTCTGTGCCTCTTTTAGAGGGAGGGGAGAGGATGGACACAAAGACTTAAGGAGGTGCCGTTTCTTTAGCAGTTCTTGCAGGTGCATTATCTTGCAGTGACTTTTGCCTTGTATTTCAGGCTGATTAGCACATCTCTTTGTACAGATGGGAAGTGCTTGGACAGCTTTTCCTGAAGGAATGCATGTGCCTTCAAGCAGTTTTAAATTGCTCTTGATATGTTTAATATCCTAATACCTCTGCAAGCCCTTCAGAGTTCTTGACTGCAGTACTTCCTGGGGTGGTTGTATTTTCTGCTATTTTAACCACACATCATGTGAAGAAGTGTTGCCTTCTGCCTGTTTTCAGCCTGCTATCTTTTATTTTCACTCTGTAGTCTGTCTTGTGCTTTTGAAATTTGAAAAAGAGAAGGAAGTTCTTTATCTTTTCCCTTTATCCTTTCTTCCCCTTATCCTTTCCTCATATCATTCTGTTTTCAAAGCTACCCAGGTCCACTCATTTGAATCTTCCCTAGGGAAAGGGGCAAGTTCCTTTGAGGAGGCATATTCTCTCAAACTCCTGGAGAGCAATTAAGTCTTTCTGAAAGTGAAAATCTGAAAGAATATTGAATATTCCAGAACACTTCCAATAAATGATCAAAGGTCACTGTAATTGTGGAATCCTGCTGTGGTGGGGGGATTGGACTGGATGGTCTTTCGAGGTCCCTTCTAATCCCTAATATTCTGTGATTCAGTGATTGTAATCTGCACTATCTGGTGTTCAGACACCAGCCGTGTTCACCCCGCGCTTCTCTCAGCTGCAGCAGCAAAACCCCAAGGAGAACTTTAGCCATGGCAGCAGTGGTCAGACACTGGAATGGGCTGCCCGTGGTGGGGGTTGAGTCCGTATCCCTTGATAAGTTTAAAAATTACTTAGATGTAGCGTTGGGGGATCTGGTTTAGGGGTGAACTTGTAGAGAGGACTGATGTTTGGACTCTGTGATCCCAAGTGTCTATCCGAACCTGAATGACTCTCTGATTCTGTGTTCTGTAAGGTTCCTCATATAATGCACCACTTTGTTCTTACTGGATCCAAAATTCTTGCTATTCTTGATCATCCTTTATTAAAGACAGGTTTTTATTCAACAGTGCCACTGAGGTTGCTTAAACTAGGACCATTACTTTGATCTTTAAGATTTTTGGAGGCTTAATTCTGTCTCCTCTTAATATTACTATGCTTCCTGAGATTCTTCCTGGCTAATCAACACATGATGCTGCTAGCTCTTCTCCCCAGGAATATTATGTCCAGTTCTGGGACACTCAGTTCAAGAAGGACACAGAACTGCTAAAGCAGTGGTCCTCAAACTTTTTAAACAGGGCGCTCATTCACTGTCCCTCAGACACTGTCAGGGGCTGGTCTATAGTTTGGAAAAAAAATGAACGAATTCCTATGCACACTGCACACATTTTATTTGTAGTAGTGCACAAAAAACAGGAAAAAGAATGCAATGTTTAAAATGAAGAACAATTGTAACCAACAAAAACAAACAATATTTCAATGTGGACTATGGGCCTGCTTGTGGCTAAAGAGATGGTCAATGTTAGGTTCCATATTTGTCACTGCTAGTCGTAGCAAGTGATGCAAATGTTCATCAGTTAGTCTGGATCTGACTGGAGATTTCAGATGTTTCATTTGGGAAAAAGTCTGCTCACAGACATAGGTGCTGCCAAAGATGGTTGCGATTTTGAGCCAAGATGGATGGAGCCAGGCCCTTCTCAATGTCATCTAGTGATAGGACAAGGGACAATGAGTGTAAGCTGGAACATCGGAAGTAACACATAAATCTGAGAAGGAACGTCTTCCCAGTGAGTGTGACAAAGCACTGGAACAGGCTGCCCAGGGGGGTTGTGGAATCTCCTTCACTGCACTTGTTTAAGACCCGCCTGGATGTGTTCCTGTGTGACTTGGTCTAGGTGATCCTACTGTGGCAGGGGGATTGGACTAGATGATCTTTCGAGATCCCTTCCGATCCCTAGTTATTCTATGATTCTATGAAGATGGTTTCGATGAGGTGTTGAGGGATGTCGTTTAGGAGTGAACATGTAAGTTAGGGTAGCTGGTTGGACTTGATGATCCCAGAGGTCTTCTCCAAACAGAGTGATTCTGTGTTATTCTGTGATTTAGAAAATCCTCTGTAACTCAAATGCTTCACTGATTTTGAAACATAAATGATCTCTGTGTTCTGCAGGACCTGGGGTGGATCTCTTGGTTTACATGCGCTTTTTGACTAGCAAAGGCATTTTCACATCTTTTGCTTGTTGCTTCCTAGTGAGAAGCATCCACAGCTTCATTCTTCAAGAGAATTTGTGGTGGAGGGTATCTGCTGCATGCTGCAGTGTTTATTTTTAGTGTACAAATGTTTGGTACAGAGAACAAAGAGATTTGTGTGAGGAAGGGTGATTGCTGCTCTGAAGCTTCGACCGTTACTACACCATGTTATTACAACATCATTACATTACAAAGCCTACAGTGTCTGATAGAGCTGACCTTGCCACTGGTTATCAATTCGTTATCTTTTTTCAGTTTCTACTGGTCAGCACTGCTCCAGGTTAGAAGTGAATCCAGTTCACAAAATCACAGAATATTAGGGACTAGAAGAGACCTTGAAAGATCACCTGACACACCAGCAGGACCACCTAGACCAAGTCGCACAGGAACATACCCAGATGGGTTTTAAGCGTCTCCAGAGAAGGAGACTCCACACCCCCCCTGGGCAGCC
Source organism: Rhinopomastus cyanomelas (assembly GCA_013400115.1). Classification (NCBI taxonomy): domain Eukaryota; kingdom Metazoa; phylum Chordata; class Aves; order Bucerotiformes; family Rhinopomastidae; genus Rhinopomastus; species Rhinopomastus cyanomelas. The sequence continues at coordinate 489,160 of VXBP01008537.1, forward strand.
TGTTCCAGTGCTCTGTTACCCTCACTGGGAAGAAGTTCCTTCTCATATTGATGTGGAAGTTCCAGTGCCCCTTATCCTATCATTAAATGACACTAAGAGGAATCTGGCTCTATCTTCCTGACACCCACCTTCCACATGTTTCTCAACACTAATGAGGTCACCCCTCAGTCTCCTTTTCTCCAAGCTCAAAAGACCCAGCTCCCTCATCCTTTCCTCATCAGGGAGGTGCTCTACTCCCTTTTTTATCTTCATGGCTCTGCGCTGGACTCTCTCCAGCAGTTCTGTGTCCTTCTTGAACTGAGGGGCCCAGAACTGGACACAAGATTCCAGATGTGGTCTCACTACGGTGCAGTAGAGGGGGAGGAGAACCTCTCTCGATCTACTAAACACCCCTTCTTCTGATCCACCCCAGGATGCTGTTGGCCTTCTTAACAAAAGTCTCTGACCACAAAGGTGATGAACGGTTCAGACTGTTGTTCTTACTTAACTGCCTGTTTCCTCCAGTCTCATGTAACTCCTGCCTAAGGGAGACTCTGTCTCTTCTAAGGATGAAATTGTGATTACCTGGGGTGTGGAAGTGAGTGCTATCGCAAGGGGAACAGATGGCTGTGTGCAGCGGCTGTGCAGCTAGCTAAATTCTGGTGAAGCTACCTGCAGCAGCCTCAGTTGTCATCTATCCTGCCTGGCTGCTTTGCTCCTAGCTGGAGATGATAAAGCAGGGGTCCTCAAACCCCAGCCCACTGGCCAGATACGGCCCCCCAAGGTCTCCAGTTTGGCCCGCCGGTATTTACAAAACCCCCTGCCCCCCCCCCACCGGGGTTTGGGGGGGTGGGAAACCGAGCAGCCACAGATGACTTCCTGCCAACTGCTCAGCTGGACTGAGCAGGGGAGCGGCGGCATCAGCAAGGTGGGTGGCTCCCCCATCTCTCCCTCCCTCCCTCCAGCTCCCAGCAGCACAAACCAGCAGTTGCATTCCCAAACAAAACATGTATGGATGTACTAGAAGTGTTGCAAAAGGAGTTTCAAATTAGATTTAAAGAGCTTTGTCTCCATGAACAGGACAGACAGCTTTTCCAGAACCCATTTTCTGTTGACATTGAAACTGTTGATCTGATTTACCAAATGGAATTGGCCAAACTACAGACCTGTGACTCACTGAAAGATGCATTCAGATCAAGCAGCCTTACTAATTTCTATGCATCTCTTCCCTCAGACACATATCATAATCTCAGGAACCATGCACTCAAAATCACAACCATCTTTGACAGCACCTATGTCTGTGAGCAGACTTTTTCCCAAATGAAACATCTGAAATCTCCAGTCAGATCCAGACTAACTGATGAACACTTGCATCACTTGCTACGACCAGCAGTGACAAATATGGAACCTAACATTGACCATCTCTTTAGCCACAAGCAGGCCCATAGTCCACATTGAAATATTGTTTGTTTTTGTTGGTTACAATTGTTCTTCATTTTAAACATTGCATTCTTTTTCCTGTTTTTTGTGCACTACTACAAATAAAATGTGTGCAGTGTGCATAGGAATTCGTTCATTTTTTTTCCAAACTATAGACCAGCCCCTGACAGTGTCTGAGGGACAGTGAACCAGCCCCCTGTTTAAAAAGTTTGAGGACCCCTGTGATAAAGGGACCAGGGGGTCCTGGTGGACAGCAGGATGACCATGAGCCAGCAATGTGCTCTTGTGGCCAAGAAGACCAATGGCATCCTGTGGTAGATCAGAAGGAAGGGTGTTTAGCAGATCAAGAGAGGTACTCCTCCCCCTCTACTCTGCCCTGGTGAGACCACATCTGGAATATTGTGTCCAGTTCTGGGTCCTTCAGTTCAAGAAGTATGCAGAACTGGTTAAGACAATCCAGCGCAGAGCCATGAAGATGATGAAGGGAGAAGAACACCTCCCTGATGAGGAAAGGCTGAGAGAGCTGGGTCTCTTGAGCTTGGAGAAGAGGAGACTGAGGGGTGACATCATTAATGTTGATAAATATGTGAAGGGTGGGTGTCAGGAGGATGGATCCAGGCTCTGCTCAGTGTCATCTAATGATAGGACAAGGGTCAATGTGTGTAAGTTGGAACAGAGGAGGTTCCACATCAGTATGAGAAGGAACTTCTTTACAATGAGAGTGACAGAGCCCTGGAAGGGGCTGCCCAGGGGTGTTGCAGAGTCTCCTTCTCTGGAGACTTTTAAAACCCATGTGGATATGTTCCTCTGCAACTTGGTCTAGGTGGTCCTGCTGCTGTGTCAGGGGTGATTGGACTAGATGATCTTTCGAGGTCTCTTCCAATCCCTAATGTCCTGTGATTTTATGATTCTGTGACTGTTCTTAGAGAGCTATTGGGTTGGTATGTGTGAACATTGTCACCCTGTGCTACAAGGACAGGCAGGTTCTTTTAGAGTGGAGCTCCAGTAGAATGGGAACTGGCCACAGGGCTGTACCTAACAGTGAGAGCTTTGTTATTACATAGAAGCATTTAATTATGGACACTGCTTATTGTTCGCTACAGTTTCTAGCATCTAGTATAGGATACTGTTGCACAAAGATTTTGTCAATGATCAGACTTCCGATTGAACAATATTTCTAGTAATTAGTGCCACTTTCTCATTTAGAGTCTGTAGTTACCTGGACCCTCTGCAGATCAGCTCAAATTCTTAACAATCCTTGCATGGCAGTAACTTAATCTGGACTCAGACTTGACCCAAAAGAATGCCAGTCACTCACTCAATCTCCAGAGGAAGGAGCCAGCGGTGGGTACATCCCAGGTCACTGAGTGAACAGGGTTGTGCATTCAGCAGCAAGACGTGCAGCTGCTTGATTTTCTAGGCCGTATCCCTGGTGCTGTTACACTTTCCTCTTCCAGCACAGTGTCATCAAATCCTGGCAGGAGTGCTTGGTGGGCAAAAAGGCGTGTCAACATGCTGATGGGGGATCTGGCAGCTCTGCAGTGAGAGTGTTGACATAGAGTCATGGAAGCTGAGGCAAGGAATTGTTTAGGTTGGATGAGATCTTTAAGATCACCATTAACCAAGGACTGCCAAGTGCTGAAATGAGGAAGAGGGAAGGAGACAGTACGTGATCAGCAGGCATCTTATGGCTGCATGTCTTAGGAAATGGCATCCATGACACTGAGCCAGTTCCCAGGAATCAGAATCAGGGGTACTGGTCACTTGGCTGATATGGAGAGCCTCATCAGGGCCAGAGCACCTGTCTGAGCAAGAGTCACATGCAGTGCTCAGTCACTGGAGGCAGGGCATATATTTCGGCTGCCCCTGAGAAAGACACAGTAACACACAGTAGAATGAAGCAAAGGCTACTTTACTCATCACATCAGCTGTGAGTGTGTCTGTGACCAGGAGACCTGTGGCTGTGGAAGATTCTGTTCCTTCTTGGTTCTCAACAGCCTTATCTCTGTGGTGTGCATAAAGGGATTTATTTCCTTGGATAAAGTCCACGTGCTCACTGACTTGTATGTTATACTAACCAGAAATTCTCCAGAAAGCTGGCATTGATTGTTTCTAGACAGCTACTGATGTTAGCATAGGGCTGAAGTGGAGTCCAAGAGGCCCTTGTAGCAAAGCTGTGAGGCAGAAAGGGCGAGAAGTACCAAGATCACAGAATCACAGAACATTAGAGATTGGAAGGGACTCAAAAGGTCATCTAGTCCAATAACCTGCCACAGCAGCATCACCTAGACCAAGTCGCACAGGAACATATCCACTTGGGTTTTAAACGTCTCTAGAGAAGGAGACTCCACAACACCCCTGAACGGCCCCTTCCAGTGATCTACCACACTCACTGTGAAGAAGTTCCCTCTCAGATCGATGTGGAACCTCCTGTGTTCCAACTGATAACCATTGTCCCTTGTCCTATCATTAGATGACACTGAGAAGAGCCTGAGAAGATCCATCCTCCTGACACCCACTTCACATATTTATCAACATTAATGAGGTCACCCCTCAGTTTGCTCTTTTCCAAGCTCAAGAGACCCAACTCCCTCAGCCTTTCCTCATCAGAGAGGTGCTCCACTCCCTTCATCATCTTCGTGGCTCTGTGCTGAACTCTCTTCGGCAGCTCTGTGTCTTTTTTGAAGTGAAGGGCCCAGAACTGGACAACAATATTCTAGATGCAGTCTCACCAGGGCAGAGTAGAGGGGAAGAAGAACCTCTCTCGATCTGCTAACCAACCCTTTCTAATCCACCCCAGAATGTCATTGGCCTTCTTGTCCACAAAGGCACATTGCTGGCTCATGGCCATCCTGCTGTCCACTAGGACCCTCCGGTCCCTTTCTACACTGCTCTCCAACAGGTCAGTCGTTAATCTATACTGATCTCTTGCCATTTTATGTTCTGTAGTCTCAGACAGCTGAGTATCCATAAGAGCAGACCTCTGTTGTTCTAATTCCATGAAAAATGGCTCAAGGCTTGTATTGATGTCAAATGTTCTTCCAAGCTTATTGCATGGTCCAACATGGTAATCACAGCCAGTGACAAAATATCTTGTGGAACAAGTGAGGTGTGGTATTTTGATACCCCTGGAAGCAGGGATCAAAGCAAATAACTTGCATAAGACGAAGCACTGCCTTATATCCTGCTGTGTCTTAAGCCATCTTGTTCCTCATACCTCACACAGGCCTCTCTTTTCACCCACACAGTGGATTATTCCATTGAGAAACTGACTGCTATAATTTTCTTTCCTGACATGAGGTCTTAATAGGACATTTAATCCCTGAGAGCAGTTCATCCATCAGCCATAGCTTCTGTGAGCTCGCAGTGGCCAATGCCTGAGAAAATCGTTTCTATGAGCGGTGCATGGCTGGATGAGTGCCCCAGCAGACCCACCGCCTAGGTAATCACACCTTAGCTCTCACAGGAGCTGTTCTCGTCCCCTGCGCTGGAAACCCTGCCTGCTGTGAGTGCAGCCTGCTCTCGCTGCCCCTATGGCTCCTCACAGCCTGTCAGCTTTTCTGCTGATATTTTTTCAGTTCATCACAAACTCTCTTTTCTGTAGGATTCCTTAAAAGTAAAGTGCTCAGGCTGACTCGAGCCAGCGAGCGGCACGTTAACTTCTCTGAAGACGTGTTGGAGCCTGTGTCCATGCTCACTTCGCTGGCAGCTTCTTTCATCGTTCTCTGCTTTACTTGCAAAAGTTCACACAGACAGCAATATGGAACCACACAGGGAAGACTAGTTGCACATAAAAAATGTTCGCAGAGGATAGAACACAGAATCATAAAATCATTAACGTTGGAAAAGGCCCTTGGGATCATCGAGTCCAACTATCAATCCTACTCTACAAGTTCTCCCCTAAACCAGATCCCCCAATACTACATCTAAGCTTCTTTTAAACTAGTCCAGGGATGGTCACTCAACACCACCCTGGGCATCCTGTTCCAGTGCCTGACCACTCTTTCTGTGAAGATTTTTTTCCTGATGTCCAATCTAAACCTCCCCCTGTTGGAGCTTGAAACCCCTCCCTCTGCTTCTGTCACAGTATCACAGTATCACAGTATTATCAAGGTTGGAAGAGACCTCATAGATCATCAAGTCCAACCTGTCACCACACAGCTCAAGGCTAGACCATGGCACCAAGTGCCACGTCCAATCCTGCCTTGAACAGCTCCAGAGTTGGCGACTCCACCACCTCCCTGGGCAGGCCATTCCAGTGGCCAATGACTCTCTCGGTGAAGAATTTTCTCCTCACCTCAAGCCTAAATTTCCCCTGGCGCAGCTTGAGGCTGTGTCCTCTTGTTCTGGTGCTGGCTGCCTGAGAGAAGAGAGCAACCTCCTCCCGGCCACAACCACCCCTCAGGTAGTTGTAGACAGCAATAAGGTCTCCCCTGAGCCTCCTCTTCTCAAGGCTAAACAATCCCAGCTCCCTCAGCCTCTCCTCATAGGGCTTGTGCTCAAGGCCCCTCACCAGCCTCGTTGCCCTTCTCTGGACACGCTCAAGCACCTCAATGTCCTTCCTAAATTGAGGGGCCCAGAACTGGACACAGTACTCAAGGTGCGGCCTAACCAGTGCAGAGTACAGGGGCAGAATGACCTCCCTGCTCCTGCTGGCCACACCATTCCTGATGCAGGCCAGGATGCCATTGGCCCTCTTGGCCACCTGGGCACACTGCTGGCTCATGTTCAGGCAGGTATCAATCAGCACCCCCAGGTCCCTTTCTGTTTGGCTGCTCTCCAGCCACTCCGACCCCAGCCTGTAGCTCTGCATGGGATTGTTGTGGCCAAAGTGCAGCACCCGGCACTTGGACTTATTGAACGCCATCCCGTTGGACTCTGCCCAACTGTCCAGGCGGTCAAGGTCCCGCTGCAGAGAAGAGACCAGCACCAGCATCTCTACAATGTCCTTCAAAGAGTGATGAGGTCTCCCTTAAGCTTTCTCTACACTTTCCCAGCTTGTCTGTCCTGATGAGTTCATCTCCTGGCTAACCTGTGGTAAAGTCTACTTAGGACACTAAGTTCTGCAGGGCACTAAGTTTTTATCCTTGTACAATGTGAGTCATGCATTTATTTGTGTCTGAGGGCTTCTTTTCCTACTCTCTTCCCAAACAACTGCACCCTGTTTTATCCAGAAAGTAGCCAGCTGTGCTGGCTGTCCAATCTTTATTGTCTATGCAACTTCAGACCTTTTTTATGGAACATACAAGGATTTCTGAGTCATTTGCAGAGGTTTTTTTTTATTTTCTTTTCCTTTTTGTAGATTATATTTTTCCCTTTACTGGTATTATTCCATTAACACAAGGATATAGAATATTGTGTGCAATTTTGGGCCCCTCAGTTCAAGAAGCACACAGAACTGCTTGAGAGAGTCCAGCACAGAGCCATGAAGATGATGAATAAAACCTCCTTGATGAGGAAAGGGTGAGAAAGCCCTACAGTGGATTCTCTCCAGCAGCTCCACATCCCTCTTGAAGTGAGGGGCCCAGAACTGGACACAATACTTCAGATGTGGTCTCATCAGGGCAGAGTAGACAGGGAGAAGGACCTCTCTTGATCTGCTAACCACCCCCCTTCTGATCCACCCAGGATGCTGTTGGCCCTTTTGGCCACAAGATCACACTCATCCCTCTCTAGTCTGCACTGGTGAGACCACATCTGGAGTAAGAGAAAGCTGAGATGAAAGCCTTTGTAAATGGACTGAAGGCCTAGCAAAAACATTAGGGATTGGAAGCAACCTCAAAAGATCATCTAGTTTTAATATTTTAATTTCTTATCCACTCGGTATATTGATGGAAGTGGTGAAAACTGTCAAAAAGTGGATGTGAACTGCTGAAGTCCCTCTGCTTTGATGCACGTCTGTGCACAGGGGTGATACTGGAACTGCACAGTGACTGATAACACATTTTCTGCATCATTCTCTAGAGCTGTGCTGGAGCTTCCTGTTCAAACACCTTATCTCTCCCACTTTGTTTGCAAACCAAAGAGTGCAGCAGAGGTAATAAATTGGTGCTGTTACTGCATGGGCACAGCAGCATTCTATGTCATCATGAGATGGCCTTTTTACTACAGCATCTAGTGGTAGGACAAGGGGGATGGTTTTAAGCTAAAAAAGGAGAGGTTTAGATTAGATCTTAGGAAAAAATTCCTCCCTGTGAGGGTGCTGAGGCGCTGGAACTTATTGTGCAGGGAGGTTGCGGCTGTTCTATCCCTGGAAGTGTTCAAGGCCGTGTTGGATGGGGCTCTGGGCAACCTGGTCTGGTGAGAGGGCTGAGACATTGATGATCTCTGAGGATCCTTCCAACCTAAACCATTCTGTGATTTGATGATCAGGTTGAATACCTCCATGTGCAAAACCAGGTTGAAGCCTGTGTGTTAGCTCTGAATACTGCTGGTTATTTCCCAATAAGCCCTGTAAACCTCTTAGGATCATACAGTGTCATACTGTATGATCCTAAGTGTATGTATTTTGAATTTTGAACAGTTTGGCACTTAAGGGGACATCTCTGTTTATTGTGTTTCAGCAGAAAAATAAGTTCTTCTCTGAGAAAGAGCCTGCACACTGAAGGGACTGGAACACAGGGCCGCAGCAGGTCTGACATTGCCAGCACTTATTAGGAAAAATGTAATGATCTGGCTTTTATCCACCACATAAAGGTTATGTTAAGCAAAGATTTGGATATTTCCAGCAGCTGATGGAGAGGATTAAGTATGGGCCAGAAGAATTAGCAGACTTACAAAAAGACATGGGGTATGCTTTTTAGAAGTGCATCTAATGCCCTTATTCTAGTACCTTGCCTGTGGTACCTCTTACACTTTAGTTCCTTTCTCCTCACTTGATATACCAACAAAAAAAGTTACAGAAAATGCAATTATAATAGATAGTTTCTGCCTTATGTTCATCTAATGATGAAGGGAGGAACATCTTCCATATGAGGAAAGGGAGCTGGGTCTCTTCAGCTTGGAGAAAAGGAGACTGAGGGGTGTCCTCATTAATCACAGAATCACAGAATATTAGAGATTGGAATGGAATATGAAAGATAATGTTTATAAATATGTGAAAGGTGGGTGTCAGGAGGATGGTGCCAGGCTCTGCTCAGTGTCATTTAATGATAGGACAAGGGGCAATGAGAGTCAGCTGGAACAGAGGAGGTTCCACATCAATATGAGAAGGAACTTCTTCCCAGTGAGAGTGACAGAGCACTGGAAGGGGCTGCCCCGGGCAGGTTGCGGAGCCTCCTTCTCTGGAGACATTTAAAACCTGCCTGGACATACTCCTGTGTGACTTGGTCTAGGTTGTCCCGCTGTGTCAGGGGGATTGGACTAGATGATCTTTTGAGGTCCCTTCCCATCCCTGATGTTCTGTGATTCTGTGAATTATTGCCTGGTCACTGGAACTTTTAAGGTAATTTAAAGGCAGAGCAGAGAAGTAGAAACACATCAGATGGCTTTGAAGGAGTATTTCCATGCTCTGGTTGATTAAACTAGCATTTTAATGCTCCAATATTAATTTCAGTTTCCATGTTTAATTTCTTTGGAAAGTTATTTACATTTTGTAAGACATTCAGATGAAACCTGCATCTGTCATACCCTTAAAACATATCTACCCTTACAACTGAAAAGGCTGAACATTCAAATGTTGTTATCAGGGTTTCAGTCAAATTCAGGGAGACTGGAAAAACAAAAAAATCTCTAAAATACTGTAGTTCTTATGGGTCCACATGTGACCAAGCTGTAACCTTGCACAATCAGGAGTCAATTTGAAATGGAAAACAGCTAAGAAAAAGCTGCAACTGACTCTGGGATTTATTGATCCTTGCAAGATTATAGACTGTCCTTACAGCAGACACAGCCCAGTGCAAGTCAAATGTCAGAGCACCATCTACCACAAGAGCAGTGAAACCCTCCAGGCAAACTGTGCATTTTAGGCCCTGTTTTCATTTTGCACAGGCTTCTTGAAAGCTGTAGCAGAGTTACAATCTGCCTTGGATCAACTTATGAGTGAAGGCTGAGGAAGCTGGGTCTCTTTAGCTTGGAAAGGAGGAGACCGAGGGGTGACCTCATTAATGTTGATAAATATGTGAAGGTTGGGTGTCAGGAGGATGGAACCAGGCTCTGCTCAGTGTCATCTAATGATGGGACAAGGGAGCTGGAACATAGGAGGTTTCACATCAATATGAGAAGGAACTTCGTCACGGTGAGGGTGACAGAGCACTTGAAGGGGCTGCCCAGGGAGGTTGTGGAATCTCCTTCTCTGGAGATGTTTAAAACCTGCCTGGTCTAGATGGTCCTGCTGTGGCAGGGTGATTGGGCTAGATGACATTTCGAGGTCCCTTCCAGCCCCTAATGTTCTGTGATTCTGTGACTATCCCAGCAAGCACACCCATGACAAGTTTAAAATATATGACAGTCAGAGCTTCTTCCTCCTTCATGCGATGGTGTGCTGCATCACTTCCATATGCTGGAGGTCACGCTAGGAGCAGTGACTATTCCAGACCTGCCACTCTGCCTGGCTGTGGGCTGTTCAGAACAGTGCAATGCTGATAATGTACTTTAAAAATAACTTGAATTCTATAAAAATGACAAGGAGTTACCTGGAGTCATGTCAGGAAGTGAGCTGCCCATAAAACACTTTTTAGAATGGGGAAACACATGCTGAACGTTTACTGTTACATGTGTGGTGAGAGAGAGAGAGGGGCTGGAAGAACTCAGCTGCTGCACAGCCAAGGATGTCAATCCCTTGTGTTAGTTCAGAACCTGAAGCCACCTGCATGGGATCTGAGCTGTGCTTGTGTTTCTTTGCTGAAAATAATGTTTCCCAGAAGTGGCTCAAAGCAGCAGCCGCGCCAGAAAGGTCCCAGAGCATGTAACAGACTTGCAGCGTGAGCCCACACTTCCCTGTCTGACTTGTTGATGGGAGTTTGTGGAAGGAAATGCACCCCACCCCACGGCCAACACCGGCAACGGCCATCTCTTGGTCCGCTCTGTCTGCCCTTCAGGGAGCTGGTTTTGCCGAATGTGTTTTGGAGGCGGCGTGGGAGGAGGGGGAGATGCTGCTGCCACAGGCTGGGTGCAGAGTGCTGGGCTGTGATAGGCTGAGGGGATGGGATCTGCTGCCTATATCTACTGGCAGCTGCATCCTTGGCGCTTTATAGCTGTCACAGCAGAGCAAGGAAGGGGCAGGGGAGAAGGAAGACCTCACTGACCAGCTGTAAGTAACACTCTTTGTCTTTGTGGCTGTTAAATTCAAGGCTGTACGTTTGGGTTAATGCAACAATTGGTTACCTGAAGCAGGAGCTCAGCATATAAGCAGCCAGCCTGTGCTATTTCAGGGGCTATCAGAAAGCTCTGAAGACATTTCTTTTTCACCCGAGTTGCACAGTGTAGTGTGCACCTGGTCTTTGGGTTTGCCTGGTTTTACAGGGGGTGTGTGGGGGCTGTATCCCTTTCTGTACCTTCAGGCAGAATCCCAGGTATCACAAAGTTTGTGTCTTGCTTTTCCAAAAGAAGCAGTTCTGAAATAACTAGCAGCCCTTAAACAATTATCTACCAGATAAAATTAAGAACATCCATAAAAATTAATAATAAAATTTTCCAGGTTCAAGGCATAAACATTTTAAGGTGAGGTTTTGTTCAGAAATAATACTTCCCCACCACAACTATAGGACCTCACAAAGGAAAATGATGAAAAGACAGGGAAGGATAAAACTAGTAACTCATAGATGGAAGATGAAGATTTAAAATTAAATGTAGGGGCTGTAACAAAGATGATGAAGGGAGTAGAACACTTCCCTCATGGGGAAAGGCTGAGGGAGCTGGGTCTCTTTAGCTTGGAGAAGAGAAGACTGAGGGGTGACCTCATTAATGTTGATAAATATCGGAAGGGTGGGTGTCAGGAGGATGGAGCCAGGCTCTGCTCACTGTCATCTAATGATAGGACAAGGGGCAATGGCTTTGAGCTGGAACAGAGGAGGTTCCACATCAGTCTGAGGAGGAACTTCTTCCCAGTGAGGGTGACAGAGCACTGGAAGGCACTGCTCAGGGTGGTTGTGGAGTCTCCTTCTCTGGAGATGTTTAAAACCCACCTGGATGTGTTTCTGTGTGGGTCTAGGTGATCCTGCTGTATCAGGGGGATCGGACTAGACAATCTTTCAATGTCCCTTCCAATCCCTAATGTTCTGTGTTTCTCTAACATTTATTTGTCATTATTGGCTTACAAAGTAAAAGTACTAAGTAGGTTTTGGTCCTTTTGACTTGTGCTGAAATAATATTCATTCTACAGTTGCTAGTAGTAGAAGTTTGGTTCAACAGTAGCAACAGCTGCAAAACCCTTCAGCTGGGATCAACAGCAGAAAGTTCTCACGGCTCGGTGCTGTTGCTGTAGTACTGCGAACCTTTAAATTACTTTATGTTATGTTATGTTGGCAGGAAGTGCACTTGCCTCATTCATTGGAAAGGTATAACAATACTGAATTTGTTTCTTACTCAATGCAGCTATCAGTTAATGTGCTATTAGTGTGTCTTTGTGTCTCTTTACCTTAGAGAGAGGGAGTGACCTTATTAATGTTGAGAAATATGTGAAGGGTGGGTGCCAGGAGGAAGGAGCCAGGGTCTCCCCAGTGTCACCTAATGATCAGACAAGGGGCACTGGGTGTGAGTGGGAACACAGGAGGTTCCACACCAGAATGAGAAGGAACTTCTTCCCAGTGAGGGTGACAGAGCACTGGAAGGGGCTGTTCAGGGGTGTTGTGGAGTCTACTTCTCTGGAGACGTTTAAAACCTGCCTGGATGTGTTCCAGTGCAACTTGGTCTAGGCGGTCCCGCTGTGGCAGAGTTATTGGACTAGATGATCTTTCGAGGTCCCTTCCAATCCCTAATGTTCTGTGATTCTTCCCTTCTGTATTTAATAGTACGAGTGGCTGAAAGATTTTACTACCGTAGCTGCTTTGTATTTTAGTTTGATGAACTGGAGAACAGGCACTCATATCATTAAAATACGCTGACTATACATCTCTCATTTGTTCTCTTTTTCCTCCTGTTTTTAATCTTTTTCTTTCTTATTACTCCTTGCCCACTAGTACTTAGATCTTTGTTTTTATTTTGTTAACATTAAAAGAAGATTCGAAAATTATAAACACATTTTAACAGAACTATTGAATAAGCCTACTGTTATCTATGTAATATTACACCTATAAATGCATGGTTCTTTTTCCAATATAGCAGAAAAATGCTTGCAAGTGAACCTTATGCTGAATATAGAATCCAAAACCTCACAGCAGGTACAGTAACTTAACTGAAATAAAACATTGTTGATGCACTGAGATAGAAAGAGTTGTTTAAACAAAGCAGCAAAAGCTGTGTCAACAGTCCTTAGACTGTGCAGTGTGCTTGTCCTGTGACATGTTCCAGCAAAATTAGAGAGTAAAGGGTTTGTATGTGAATAATAACAAAAGAGATGCACTGGTATCATTTAAGGTTTAATATGATTTTTCTCAGTTTTACCTGAAATTAAGAGGAAAACTCCAGTAACGTATGACTTGATCTGATGAAGGATGCAGAGGTGACAGTATCCAGTGATTCTTCACAGAATCACAGAACATTAGGGATTGGAACAGACCTCGAAAGATCATTCAGTCAAATCCCCCTGGCACAACAAGATCACTTAGATCAAGTCACACAGGGACATGTCCAGGCAGGTTTTAATTGTCTCCAGAGAGGGAGACTCCACAACCCACCTGGGCAGCCCATTCCAGTGCTCACTGATTCTTGCTGGCAGCAAAAGTATTCAGACACAATGTAAAATTTGGTAAAACTGTATTTTTTTCAATCTAAGTGCAGCTGTTAATGAATCTGAACACACGCTGCTTACAAAGTGTTAGAAACTGGTAGACACCTAAGCAGAATACCTCCTGAGAAGCTGTGTTCTCCTGACTTAGGGTTCAGCTGGAGGATTCTGAAAATCATCCTGGGAGATGTAGAATCCCTGAGAACATGGAGCCTTTATCAATCTCTATGTGCCTTCAAGAAAACAGACTTTTATTAAATACTTAAGAGAGAGGGTCAGTTCTGGGCCCCTCAGTTCAAGAAGGACACAGAACTGATGCAGTCCAGCGCAGAGCCACAAAGATGATGAAGGGAGTAGAACACCTCCTTGATGAGGAAAGGCTGAGGGAGCTGGGTCTCTTTAGTCTGGGGAAATGAAGACTGAGCTTGGAGAAAAGGAGACTGAGGGGTGACCTCATTAATGTTGACAAATATGTGAAAGATGGGTGTCAGGAGGATGGAGCCAGGCTCTTCCCATTGTCATCTAATGATAGGACAAGGGGCAATGGATGTAAACTGGAACACAGGAGGTTCAACATCAATGTGAGAAGGAACTTCTTTACAGTGAGGGTGACAGAGCACTGGAAGGGGCTGCCCAGGGGGGGTTGTGGAGTCTCCTTCTCTGGAGATGTTTAAAACCTACCTGGACATGTTCCTGTGTGACTTGGTCTAGGTGATTCTGCTGTATCAGGGGGATTGGACTGGATGATCTTTTGAGATCCCTTCCAATCCCTAATGATTCTGTGATTCCGTGATCTCTATGATTATGTAAAACACATATTTTGTCAAACTGAGTTGGCAAACTCCAGTTCTATCGTCATAGGCTGAAATAACAGATTGTGTATGTGATGTTTAGATCTAAATTTTATTTGCTTGTCCTGACCTTCTAAAAAAGAACTTTGTCCAGATTACTAATAATAAAAATGGCAATAAATTCTGTCAGTCTACTGTATAGAAACAAGATGATACAAACATTACCTGGAATACAAAGAAATTTTAGTTAAAAAAAAAAACCTTAGGTAGTAGAAAAGGGCGGCAGAAGCTATATAACATAGACTCATTCAGGAGGATTGGACTTGATGACCTTTCGAGGTACCTTCCAGTCCCTAATGATTCTATGCTTCAGGTTGGAAAAGACCCTTAGGATAAATGAGTCCAACCATCAATCCTACTCTACAACTTCACCCCTAAAGCAGATCCCCCAACACTACATCTAAGCGTCTTTTAAACTCATCCAGGGATGGGGACTCAACCCCAACCCTGGCAGCCCATTCCAGTGCCTGACCACTCTTTCTGTGAAGAATTTTTTCCTGTTGTTCAATCTAAACCTCCCCTGTTGGAGCTTGAAGCCCTTCCCTCTGGTGTTGTTGCTAACTACCTGTGAGAAGAGACCCAACATCTTTACAGTGTCCTTTCAGATAGTTGTAGAGAGCGATGAGCCTCCTCTTCCTCAAACTAGTATCTATGTAGTGATAATAGTGATAGGTTAATTTCTTATTTTCGCAACTTTCTTCTCTGCAACCAGTGGGTAAAAACCAAACCAGCTTATCGCGTGTGATTGCCATGAGCTGAGGAGCAAAGCAGCAGTATAGAAATAAGGTTAGGATAAGGATTGTTAGTGATATTTTCAAAAAGTGCTGAAATAGTACAATATTTAAAATTCTTCTGGCAAAAATATTTAATCCACAGAGCAGCCTTGGAGTGTCATCAGACTGCTGACATGGAGTCACAGAATCACAGAACATTGGGGATTGAAAGGAACGTCAAAAGATCATCCAGTCTAATCCCCCTGCCAGAGCACGACCACCTGGACCAAGTCACACAGGAACATGTCCAGGCAGGTTTTAAACATCTCCAGAGAAGGAGACTCCACAAGCCCTGTGGGCAGCCCATTCCAGGGCTCTGTCACCTTCACTGTGAAGAAGTTCCTTCTCATATTGATGTGGAACCTCCTCTGTTCCCGCTCACACCCATTGCCCCTTGTACTAACATTATAAGACTGTGAGCAGAGCCTGGCTCTATCCTTCTGGCACTCACCCTTCACTTATTTATAAACACTAATGAGGTCAGTTCCTGTGGACTTATTTAGAAAGTGGATTATAATTTGATACTGTGTTCATAGATGTGGTAAGCGAAAATGGACATAGGATATGGAGTTAATGAAGAAATAGAATAATCCTGATTGTTAAGGTGTTGAAAGGACTTGCTCAAACACGATCTTTCAGAGGGGACATGGCACACACAGTTGCACACCAGAATGCTCTGAGGACCATCATGGATACTGGTAATGTGTTTCTGGAAACTTGTTATCAAGAGCTGAAAAAGGTCCTAAGTCCCTCATCAAGAAAGGCACAGACAGAGCCAAATAGCCAAATAAACACTTATATGATGGTTAAAGAGAATAATGTAACTCAAACAAAGTAGCAACAAGAGCAGCTATTCTCCGGGGGGCTGGACGTGCCTACTGTGTATGTCCTCACGTTCCCAAGTGGTTCATGACCTGCAGCAGCACCCTCCCTTCTTAAGTAGCAGCAGCAGCTGCTCCACACAAATCCCAGACCCTCTGTCTGTAGCAGCAGAGATATCTCTAGGATTGTGTTTATCAATGATGCCTTTCTTTTGCAATGTGATGGTACTAAGTCAAATATAATACAGCCTGGAGGGGGCTTTTATAATCTTTTATAACTGAAGTGATGGCTTCAGTTATAAATCCTTGGCACATATAACTGATATCTAAGCAATTGTCTCTTGATTACATAATATTCATATTGTGCTTCAAGTAATGATTTCTTTCCAAAGTGAAGGTCTGATGCTACTTGAATGACATGCAGTAGCTCTTTACACCAGCAGTGAATATCCTTGTTTCACTTGCCAGTTTTCTTCCTAGATCCCAAGGAACAGGATCACTGTCTCCATCTTAATGTGTAACGACTCTTGGATGCTTTTTAGCATCATGATCTCAACCTTGTATTCACTGAGTACTCCAAATCCACAAACATGTCCATTAAAAACATTGTGTGGACCAAGTTTTTAATGCAGCAGCAGGCACCCTAGCAATAAGAACTTCTGTTTGCACAGCATTTTGCAGGCTAACTCCAGCTTATCTCGGCTAAGCCATCTATTTATCACCCTGAGCATGCTCACGCAGCCTCTGCCTAGCTCAGAGAGCACCTCATTCAAAGTGCCAGCCCAGCATCTTAGAAATAGGGACAGTCTCAGACACAGCTTCCTCACATCCTCCTGCAGACAATAGAGATCCACTCTAAGTGGACTCTGATTGGAACCTTGATAGGCACTAGGATGCCTACCATGGTTTCAAATGCATGGCACAGCATGTGTGTTTACAGTGAACAAGTAAAGAGGAGTCAATCTTGAGGTAAGACAGGATGCAAGAAGTGATTTTTATAAATATGTGAAGGGCAGGTGTCAGGAGGATGGAGCCAGGCTCTTCTCAGTGTCATCTAACGATAGGACAATGGGCAATGGGTCTAAGCTAGAAAAGAAGAGGTTCCACATCAATATGAGAAGGAACTTCTTCCAGTAGGAGTGACAGAGCACTGGAAGGGGCTGCCCAGGGTGGTTGTGGAGTCTCCTTCTCTGGAGATGTTTAAAACCTGCCTGGACATGTTCCTGTGCAACTTGGTCTAGGTGGTCCTGTTCTGGCAGGTGTATTGAACTAAATGATCTTACAAGTTCCCTTCCAATCCCTAATGTTCTGTGATTCTGTGAGAGGGCAGGACAGTGGATCACTGTGATTATAGCTTGTTATGACAGATTATAACAGGGTATACAGATTACACCATGGTATTTCCTTAGATCTCTTCTTTATAAGGCAGGATGGAGATGATTATTTGCCCTGTAACAATGTCATGGGCTCATGTCAGCCTGCTGCAGTAGGGATTACATCTGTGATTTCTGAATCTTCAGCAGTATTCCTTCTGCCTCTCTTCTGTGCTAAAGCTACAGCCTATTTTTATTATCTTTATTAATCTGATCTGATCATCATCACCTAGGCATCAATGATTTAACTGTGTTATTTCCTTCTGTGCTGTGTCCAGCTAGTACTGGATTGGAGCCCAGTGGCATTGGTCTAATATGCAGAAATGAAAGAGCACATGGTTGTTTAAAAAGGTCAAATGAATGATCCTATAAATAACTATAATGCTAGTAAAAATAACTTTCAGAACTAATTTTTCTTTCCCTAGGGTTTTTCCTGGTAATAAATCCCCAGCTCTGATACCCATGGATGCTGCAGAGTTCCGCCAGAAAGGGAAGCTGATGGTGGACTATATTGCAGATTACTTGGAGAAGATAGATAAAAGACAGGTCTTCCCAGATGTGGAACCAGGATATCTGAGGCCCCTCATCCCAGACTCCGCACCTGAGGAACCTGAGACTTTTGAGGATGTCTTTCAAGACATTGAGAAGATCATTATGCCAGGGGTAAGAAAATGGGTCTGTACTGTCATTTGCAATACTGTATTTAGGCTTTCAGATGCTTTAAGGAAAGTATGTATTGAAGGCTGCGCAGCCAGACACCATGAGCTTAAACACTCACAGTGATGAACTTTTAGAAAGAAGGAGTGTGCCTTGTACCCAAAGTTAAATGTGGTCTAATACATTACACAACTAAGGTCTTCTGGTGCACACCAGGATGACAATGAGCCAACAGTGAGCCCTTGTAGACAAGAAAGCCAACAGCATCCTGGGGTGGATCAGAAGCGAGGTGGTTAGCAGAGCGAGAGAGGTCCTCCTTCCTCTCTACTCTGTCCTGGTGAGACCACATCTGAAAATTGTGTCCAGTTCTGGGACCCTCAGTTCAAGAAGGACACAGAACTGCTGGAGGGACTCCAGTGCAAAGCAATGAAGATGATAAAGAAAGTAGAGCACCTCCCTTATGAGGAAAGGCTGAGGGAGCTGGGTCTCCTTTAACTTGAAGAAACGAAGACTGAAGGATGACTTCATTAATGTCGATAAATATGTGAAGGGTGAGTGTCAGGATGATGGAGCCAGGCTCTACTCAGTGTCATATAGTGATAGGACATGGGGCATTGTGTATGAGCTGGAACACAGGAGGTTCCACATCAACCTGAGAAGGAACTTGTCAGTGAGGGTAACAGAGCACTGGAATGGGCTTTCCAGGAGTGTTGTGGAGTCTCCTTCTCTGGAGACGTTTAAAACCCACCTGGATATGTTTCTGTGTGACTTGGTCTAGGTGGTCCTGTGCTCTGGCTGAGGGACTGGACTAGATGATCTTTCGAGGTCCCTTCTAATCCTTAATGTTCTGTGATTCTGTGATTCTTTTCCTTCATGAAAGGTTTTGCAATAATCCCCTTTTCTCCCTCAAAATGGTTAAAGGAAAGCTCCGTAACTTTCAATTTCTTTCTACCACAGTAAATATTTCATAAAATGGGATTTTTATTAAGCTGCTATGCCTAAACTGTTCCTTCAAGCTGATCTTTAAATGTTAGAATTCTCTTAGGAGACTTCTTTTTATTACAGAGTTGACTAGAAAGGATCCTACTCAATACTTGTTTTGTTGACTTAGTCTCCTAAATGTCAACTTCTACTACCTTTTAAAGCAGATGGTCGCTGCTTCAATATCAGACCTTGGATAAATCAGCGTTGGACAGACAATGCAGAAAAAAGCATCTGACATTTGTGCAGTTCTGAATCTTTCCTGTTTTCCCATTCATGGTATCCTTTTTTATTTTAAGTATTTCCTTGTGTCTGAAGGCCTCCAAGTAACTTGTAGAGGACTGGGTTATTAGTAAACAAGGGATCTCTCCTCTTGATCTCTGAAAAACACTTTGGATGCTTCTCTGGGTGTAGCTAGGTGATATGATTGCTGTGTGACTGGATATGAAGCCAATGCTCTGCAAATGTGTTTAGTCAGCATAACTGTAATACCAATTTCTTTTCATCGACCTGTGTCAATATTTGATATTCAGTATGACTTTCTTGTTTCTCCTGGAGCCAACGCTGCTGTCCTTGCACAAGCAAAATCTCCACTGAAGTCAGTAGAAGTCTCTTCACTCTTCTCAAAGATTAGCTCTGCCAGGGGGATTAGACTAGATGATCTTTTGAGGTCCCTTCCAATCCCTAATTTTCTGTGATTCTGTGATTTGTGGATGAAGTCTTTAATCCAACATAATTAAATCTGTGCAGATTAGATCAGAGAATTATGTCCAACACATGTAAATGCTTGAATTGCTGCTCACAGATATGATTGCCTCTTCTTTTTCATCAGAGGAAATGGGGGTTTTTTGGTCTTTGAAGTAGAAGAGAAAACACTTTTCTTTGAACACCCGAGAGCATTCAGTAAGATAAAATCAAATTAAAAAACAAGAGATGACTCATCAGAGAACAGATAGTGAGACACTGGATTCCAATTATGCCATTGACATGTTATGTTCCCTCTTAACTAAATTGTTTCTTGATATTTACATGCCTTCAAATCAATTTACTTT
Organism: Rhinopomastus cyanomelas; assembly: GCA_013400115.1. NCBI lineage: Eukaryota > Metazoa > Chordata > Aves > Bucerotiformes > Rhinopomastidae > Rhinopomastus > Rhinopomastus cyanomelas. The sequence goes on from VXBP01008537.1 coordinate 508,911, forward strand.
TACAAAGTGATACATTCTGAAGACAAATGTGCAGTTGGGTGTTAAGTATTTTCAAGGATGAAGTCTTTACATTGTCCCATTGGCCAAGAAGGTGAGATAGTTGGTGGGCGAGCACCAGTGGGACAGAGCTCTGGTCTTAAGGAAAACCAGGTGGCCTCTTGCTGTCCTAGGGTGAAACTGGAGCACTCAGCTCGCTCCCTGAAATGCCTGGGCACCAATGCAGGCAGCATGAGGAATAAGCAGGAGGAGTTAGAACTCTGTGTCCAGTCAGGCGATTATGATTTGGTGGCAATTATGGAGACCTGGTGGGACAGCTCGCATGACTGGAATGTGGTCACGGACAGCTGTGTCCTTTTTAGAAGGGACAGGTCAGCAAGGCGGGGTGGAGGTGTTGCTGTATACATGAGAGAGCAACTGGAATGTATTAAGTTCTGTCCGGGGCAGATGAAGAGAGAGTTGAGAGTTTGTGGGTGCAGATGAAGGCTGGCATGAGTGACACTGTTGTGGGTGTCTATGACAGACTACCAGATCAGAATGAGGAAGTTGATGAGGTCTTCTACAGGCAGCTGACAGCAGCCTCACAACTACAGACCCTGGTTCTCATGGTGGATTTTTAATTATCCTGATATTTGCTATAAGACCTACTCAGCCAGCCACCCACAGCGCATTGGTGACAATTTCCTGATGCAACTGGTGGAGGACCCCACTAGGAGAGGAGCACTGCTGGATCTTGTACTCACCAACAAGGCAGGTCTGGCTGAAGCAGTGAAGGTTGAGGGCAGCTTTGGGTGCAGTGACCATGAGATGGTGGAGTACAGGGTCTCATGTGGCAGGAACAGAATAGCTAGCAGAATCACACCTTGGACTTCAGGAGGGCCAACTTTGGCCTTTTCAAGCAATTGCTAGGGGAAATCCCATGGGACAGAGTACTGGAAGGTAAAGGGACCCTACATAGCTGGTTAACATTCAAAGACTACTTTATTGAAAAGAAAGAAAAGAGCATTCCAACAGGAAAGAAGTCAAGGAAGGGAGCCAGAAGACCTGCGTGGTTAAATAGGGAGCTGCAGGGCAAACTGAAGAAGAAGAAAGCCTATAAGTCTTGGAAGGAGGGGATGACCACTTGGGGTGATTATAAGGCTCTGGTGAGAGAATGTAGGGATGCAACTAGAAAGGCCAAGGCCTCCTTGGAATTAAACCTTGCAAGAGAGGTCACAGGCAACAAAAAGGACTTCTTCAAATACGTTGCAGGGAAAACTAAACCTAGAAGCAATGTAGGCCCCCTGCTGAATGAGGTGGGTGCCCTGGAGACAGAGGATACAGACAAAGCGGAGATACTGAACACCTTCTTTGCCTCTGTCTATTGTTCTGGGGGCTGTCTTGATATCAAGTCTTAGACTGCTGAAACTCCAGAGGAAGTCGAGGCAAGAGAGGAGCCTGCCTTAGTTAATGAGGACTGAGTTAGGGATACATTGATCAAACTGAATGTACATAAATCCATGGGCCCTGATGGGATGCACCAACCCATACTAAAGGAGATGGTGGAAATCATTGCTAAGCCACTCCCCATCAACATTTCTAAGTCAGGATCAGGAGAGGTGCCTAGAGACTGGAGGATAGCAAATGTCACTCCAATCTTCAAAAAGGGAAAGAAGGAGGACCCAGGTAACCGTAGACCGGTCAGCCTCACCTCCATCCCAGGAAAGGTAATGGAACAATTTATCCTTGTCACTGACTCTAGGCACATCAAAGACAGGAGGGGTGTTATGGACAGTCAGCATGGCTTCATCAAGGGAAAATTGTGCTTGACCAACCTGATAGCCTTTGATGAGGGCATAACCAGGTGGATAGATGATGGCAGAGCTGTGGATGTGGTCTGTCTTGACTTGATTAAGGCATTTGACACAGTCTCACATAGCATCCTCGCAGCCAAACTGAGGCAGTGTGGTCTAGATGATCGAGTAGTGAGGTGGATCATTAATTGGCTGCAGGATAGAAGCCAGAGACTAGTGTTCAATGGGATAGAGTCTAGCTGGAGGCCTGTATCTAGTGGGGTGCCCCAGGGGTCGGTGCTGGGNCCCCTCTACTCTGCCCTGGTGAGACCACATCTGGAGTATTGTGTCCAGTTCTGGGCTCCTCAGTTCAAGAGGGATGTGGAGCTGCTGGAGAGAGTCCAGCGTAGGGCAACATGAATGGTGAAGGAAGTGGAGCACCTCCCTTATGAGGGGAGGCTGAGGCAGATGGGTCTCTTTAGGTTGGAGGAGACTGAGGGGTGACCTCATTAATGTCTATGAATATGTGAAGGGTGGGTGTCAGGAGAATGGAGCTGGACTCTTCTCAATGTGATCTAGTGATAGGACGAGGGGCAATAGATGTAAGCTAGAACATAGGAGGTAACACATCAATCTGAGAAGTAACTTCTTCCCAGTGAGGAAGACTGAGCACCAGAACAGGCTGCTCAGGGTTGTTGTGGAGTCTTCTTCACTCAAAGTGTTTAAAACCTGCATGGATATGTTCCTGTGTGACTTGGTCTAGGTGACCCTGCTGTTGCAGGGGGATTGGACTAGATGATCTTTTGAGGTCCCTTCCTAATGATTCTATGATTCTAAAATAACCCCTTCACAGGGATGACGTCACCCCAGCATACCTTCTGAATGTTCTCTGGGCTGAGACTTGTGATGTGCCAGGGATAGTTGTTGCAGTTGGTGCTGCGGACCTTGCCCTGTGGAGCAGCACCACCACTGCAAAGCCACATACACCAAGCTGAGAAGGATTTCTGGACATCTTCTGTGTGTAGTGCCTGCACAAAATGCTGCATCAGTTGTCTGCCTCTGTGCCTCTTTCAGACTGGCTGATGAAATTTATCTCCTTTTTTAGAATAAATGATGATGATAAAATTCAGCTGTAACTGCAAATGGCAGAACTGCAGATACTCTTTTTTTCTCACATTAGATCCATTAATCTATGAACTTTCAACTGAGGTACCTATCCCTTATGCACGGTAAAGAAAGACTCTGCCTAGGTTAAGCCAGCCACAGGAAAATATCCTTGAAAGAAATCTGAGGCATAAAATGTCTCTGAAAAGCATTAGGGTGGTAATTACTGAACCAAGACACTCGTGTATCACTGTTTATCAGCAGAGGGCTGAAAAAACAGGCATCAATATTGTCATGGGCTTTGCAGCATTTGACTAAGTGTGTCTGTTCCAGCATGGCAAAAGAAATGAATTTTAGGCAGGAGAAGGAACAGAAGCTGCACTTGCCTGAGGGCTTTTGGCTTTTTCACTTTGTTTGAGTGGTACAACGGGAATCTGCTGTGTTTCATCAAACAAATGGCTCCCAGCAAGTAAGCAGTTTAACTCGATTAACCCAAGACAAATGTCACAAGTCTTACAGATAACAGAGGATGGAGCTGGGGAGAGGCACAGTGGCAGCCTCTGTGGCTCATTGTGGACGTCAGTGAAAGTCTGTGTGCGTGGGTCCTATCAGGGACAGCTGTTGGTTGCATATTGTTTTTTATCTGTTGGTCATTTTCCTGCAAAGAACCACGTCCTATCCCATTTTTTTCTGATTCATGAAAGAAGGTGTTTGCCACAAGTGCTTTCAAACTTTGTTACAGCAAGGCAAGAGTAGATTTAAGAGGTACAGCTCAAAATGTTCACAATGATGTGTTTGGATACCTGGTTTTAGCAGGTTTGGAACTCCTGAGCAATAAAAGTGAAATTTTGAACATGCCACACACAGGGCTAATTTAGATGGCGAAGTTGTAGTGGACAGGAGCTGTTTTCGTATGAAAGAGAGGGGGACGTCTGAAATATCACACATGGTGCACCACAGCAGAGACAGTAGCATCTGATTTGGTAAAGTTTCCCTTTAACATGGAACATGCCCTTTAATGACAAGCTGGTTGTTGGCGTGGAGATGAGAAGAGGAAATAAAGAGCTATTTGCCACATGCAAGAACAGTGTGGAGCGGTGAACTCTGAGTTAGCTGCAGAACCAGAAACTTTATTGCAGACTGGGAAAGAGGGGAGGGTGAAAGGTCAAATTCATCAGAGATGTGAATGCAGAACAAACGAGTAAGGGAACACTGAGCTCAGGCAAGACAGAAAGTAGTCTCTTGCCATCCTCCAGCTGCAACTTAAGACCACCAGTGTTACGAGAAAGGAAAACAAGTCAGCGTAAGAAAAGGCTTCATCAGTGCACCAGTTCATCAGAGGGATTAGAGTGCACTATCAGCAAGTTTGCTGATGACACACAGCTGGGAAGAGTGGCTAAGACCCCAGCAGGCTGTGCTGTCATTCAGCAGGGCCTGGACAGGCTGGAGAGTGGGTGGGGAGAAATTTGATGAAATTTAACAAGGGCAGTGTAGAGTCTGGCATCTGGGCAAGAACAACCCCAGGTACCAGTATAGATTGAGGACTGACTTGTTGGAGAGCAGTGTAAGAGAAAGGGACCTGGGAGTGTTGCTGGCCAGCAGGATGACCAGGAGACAGCAACGTGCCCTTGTGGCCAAGAAGGCTGATGGCATCCTGGGGTGTATCAGAAGGAGAGTGGTTAGAAGGTTAAGAGAAGTTCTCCTCCCCCTTACTCTGCCCTGGTAAGACTGCATCTGGAATATTGTGTGCGGTTATGGGCCCTTCAGTTCAAGAGGGAAAAACAACTGCTGAAGAGAGTCCAGCACAGAGCGACAGAATGATGAAGGGAATAGAACACCTTCCTGATGAGGAAAGGCTGAGGGAGCTAGGAATCTTGAGCTTGGAGAAGAAGAGACTGAGGGGTGACCTCATGAATGTTTGTAACTATGTGAAGGGTGGGTGTCAAGAGGATGGAGCCAGGCTCTATTCCATGGCATCTAATGACAGGAAAAGGAACAGTAAGTGTTCACCTTTCTCTAGAAAGTATTGGATACTGGGATGCATTGTTTTCTTGTTGTGATAATGAGCTATGTGGCCAGATTCAATGCCTGAAATTCAGCATGTAACTCCAGACTGTGGGCAGGGTCGTTCTGTGGACATCCACTGCACTGAGGACACTTGCCACATCAGTTGGACACTGGAAAAGGCTGCCCAGGGATGTTGTGGATCTCCTTCTTGGGGCTTCTTGGTCTAGGTGGTCCTCCTCTGGCAGGGTGATTAGAGCAGATGATCTTTAAAGGTCCCTTCCCATCCCTAATGTTCTGCGATTTTGTGAACAGTGCCCCCCTGCACCAAAAAACCTTGCTACCACAGCCCATGAATTCTTGTCTTCAAGGCAGACAAATGAAGAACTCTGCTTTTGGAACTGATCAGAAGTGGAGGCAAGAACTAATGTAGTTCTAATTTGATTACAAAATGGATTAAAAATAGAGGATAAAAAAATAATGTAACCTTTTCTAACATATAGGATTCTGTGTCACAGCCAGGTAACTGAGAAGTGTTGGCTAGTCTCACTCTCTAATCTTCACAGCCGTTGTTAGAATTAGTTTCTGATTCCTGCATGAGTGAAAAATGGCTGTTTTTCTCTTCACACAGGTGACTCACTGGAACAGTCCCTACTTTTTTGCCTACTTCCCTGTAGCATCTTCCTTCCCAGCTCTTCTTGCAGATATGTTGTCTGGTGGACTAGGCTGTATTGGCTTCTCATGGGTAAGTTTACTGCGGTATGCCCTGCTGTGTGCTAATGGTGCTTCATCATGCCATGGTTTTAACAATTTCAATAATATTCTTCAATGAAATTATTCATTATTAGCACTGAAGTCACTGGTCAGGAACCAGTATAGGTTGGGGACTGACCTGTTAGAAACCAGTGTAGGAGAAAGAGACCAGGGGGTCCTTGCGGACAGAAGGATGACCATGAGCCTGTGATGGGGCCCTTGTGGCCAAGAAGGCCAACAGCATCATGGAGTGGATCAGAACGAGAGTGGTTAGCAGATCGAGAGAGGTTGTATTCCCCCTCCACTCTGCCCTGGTGAGACTGCATCTGGAGTATTGTGTCCAGTTCTGGGCCCCTCAGTTCAAGAGGGACACAGAACTGCTGGAGAGAGTCCAGCGCAGAGCCACAGAGATGATGGAGTGGAGTATGTCCCTTATGAGAAAGGATGAAGGAGCTGGGTCTCTTGAGCTTGGAGAAAAGGAGACTGAGGGGTGACCTCATCAATGTGCAGGGTGAGTGTCAGGAAGATGGAGCCAGGCTCTTCTCAGTGTCATCTAATGATAGTATAAGGGACAGTGGTTGTCAGCTGAAACATAAGAGGTTCCACATCAGTATAAGAAGGAACTTCTTCCCAGTGAGGGTGACAGAGCACTGGAAGGGGCTGCCCAGCATGGATTGTGGAGCTGCCTTCTCTGGAGACATTTAAAACCCACCTGCATATGTTCCTGTGCAACTTGGTCTAGGTGGTCCTTCTCTGGCAGGGGGATTACACTAGATGATCTTTCGAGGTGTCTTCCAGTCCCTAAAGTTTTGTGATTCTGTGACTATTTTTGTAGGAATATTTCTTGACTAATTAAGTGTTTTCACGTAGACACCCTAAATGATTCTAGGAGTAAAAGGCTATTGCCTCTTTACAGTTTTGCCCCTGAAAAGTCACCAGCATTTAGAGTTAGTGATAGCAGTGTAAATTCACTGGTAATTCACTGTTACTTCTCTTATCATCTGGATGAATGGAAAATTGTGTTAAAACCTCCCATATTCACATGAGATCTTTGGTCTCTTCTCAAAAGAGGTTAGCAGTTGGAGATTGGGGGGGGAAAAAAAAAGCAAGATACAAATCTGAGCTTTGAGAGGTGATAGTCATGACTCTGTGTAAGACATTTTTTAGAAAGTATTAGAAACAACATACACCAAATGATCTTCAGGTTCCTGATTTAGCTGGTAAAGTTAGTCAGCTAGCCTCTTCCTCTGTAGGCAAAAGACAGATTGAGAGACAAAGTTATTCTTGCTCTGGCAGATCCTATTTCTCTTCATGGTCTAGTGAAATTACTCTCTCTGCTCTGTTTTTTCACACAGGCTGCAAGCCCAGCTTGCACAGAGCTGGAGACTGTCATGCTGGATTGGCTCGGGAAAATGATTAATTTGCCCAAAGGATTTTTAGCTGGGAAGGATGGACAAGGTGGAGGAGTCATTCAGGTAAGAGGGGACATGAAAAAAGGGCTACTGGTTTGTGGACTTTGTGATTTTGAAGGATCTTCATGTCAAAACTCTAATAAAGGAAAGACTTTGCTTTTCCTGTGACATTAGTTCCTTTCAGATTTTCGGCAAGACCAGTGCTCTCAGAATGTCCATGAGTGGGTAGGACCATTCATGAAAATAATGGTTTCTGTTCAGAGCAGCTGAATTCTGAAATATTCTTCTTTGAAGAATTGCTGGTAATTAAACTCACCATACTTGAAATTACAATAATAATGCTCAAAGAGAGTGTACGATGGAAACTTTAATTTATTGATCAAATGAAGTGAGCTCATATTTACCAACAATGTGCAGCCTTGTTTCATAGCTGAAAACAGAAAAAGCTTCTCAAATAGAAATATATTTGAGGACTGAGAGAGGTTCTCCTCTCCTTTTACTCAGCCCTGGTGAGACTGCATCTGGAATATTGTGTCCAGTTCTGGGCCCCTCAGTTCAAGAAGGGCACAGAGCTGCTGGAGAGAGTCTAGCGCAGAGCCATGAAGATGATGGAGTAGAGCACCTCTCTGATGAGGAAAGGCTGGGGGAGCTGGGTCTCTTGAGCTTGGAGAAAACGAGACCGAGCGGTGACCTCATTCATGTTGATAAATAAGTGAAGGTTGGGTGTCAGGAGGATGGAGTCAGGCTCTTCTCAGTGGCATCTAGTTGTCTCCAGAGAAGAAGACTCCAGAACACCCATGGGCACACTGTTCCAGTGCTCTATCACCCCCACCATGAAGAAGTTTCTTCTCATATGGATGTGGAATCTCCTATGTTCCAACTTACACCCACTGCCCCATGTCATTTCATTAGATGACACTGAGATGAACCTGGCTGTATCGTCCTTCTGAAATACATCTCAATTACATGCAAGAAATGGGGGCTTCTTTCTTTCATCTTGAGTGGAAGTGCCTGCATCATATTCCTACTAATTTTTCCCAACATATTCCCAGAAAGTGTAAGTTTAAACCAATTGCTATGATTCTCCTGGGCAAAACTGTTCTGACACTGGTGTAATTCTTTACTCATCAGTTAGGATATTTGTCATTCCGATTACTGAGGAGGGGGTTATGTTCAAATCAAGCTTTTGTCAGGTGTCTCAGCAGTATTTATTTTGTAACAGTGAGAGCAAGCAATTATGCCTGATTTTTATCAGCAGGAAGTACTGCCCTTCCAGGCTGACAATGCTGGATAGCCTTTCATTTTCATCAGAAACCAGCCAACTTTGTGGATCGAAAGTGAACTCTGTGTTCCTGCTTATGATGAAGTCATTTGTGCTGCAGATCTTCTTGTCTTGCTCTTGAAACAGTAATGATGCAAATAAGAGAGCATGGGGTAAAGCCAGGGCAAGCGTGTGCTAGTAAAAGTCATTCTCCTGGTAAATACCAAGTAATTATTGTGATATGGGGTAAAACTGAGCCTCTGAAAACTGATTCTTAATTACATCTGAAAGCCTCTGTCAATATGAAGGGTGCTGCTGTGTGCAGGATGACACTTGAAAATGGCAAATGCTGTAAGACAATTCTGGTTCAGAGCTCTGGTGGACATGAACATCCACTCTAGCTAGCATTTCTTCTGCCTCTTGAACCTGCTTGCCATGGCAACCTTTGTTTGCTTTCATAAAAGGAAAAGTATCATTATCCTTCACTTAACACAAAACACAGCATTCAAGAGGAGAAAAAAGCATTTTTGAAAATTAGTGAGAAGACAACTTTCTTCCTGAATCACAGAACATTAGGGATTGGAAGGGACCTTGAAAGATCATCCAGTCCAGTCCCCATGACACAACAGGAACACCTAGGTCAAGTCACGCAGGAACATATCCAGGTGGGTTTTAAACATCTCCAGAGAAGGAGATTCCACCACCCCCATGGCAGCCCCTTCCAGTGCTCTGTCACCTTCACTGTGAAGAAGTTCCTTCTCAGATTGATGTGGAATTTCCTGTGTTCCAGCTGACACCCATTGCCCCTTGTCCTATCATTAGATGACACTGAGCAGAGCCTGGCTCCTTCCTCTTGACACCTGCCCTTCGCATATTTATCAACATTAATGAGGTCACCCCTCAGTCTCCTTTTCTCCAAGCAGTTGTATCCTACTGTTCCTTCTAGGTAGAAAGTAGGTGTATCTGCCTTGGTTAACAACAGATTTGCACCTGGTTCAAGTCCATAGATCCAGTTTTGTAGCAGTGGTTGCAAGGATGGCGCCTAAACTGAACAAGCAAACAGATTGAAGCAAGCAGGCAGGGACATCATGAAGGAGGAGAGCAAGACCAAATAGAGAGTGCTCTCTTGCTATTATACATCATCTTAAAAAGCCAGTTTCTCATGCGTATTTTCTGTTAACAACTTCACAGATTCATATGGAAGAAAATGTTGCTCTTCCTCCTCCGGAATGGGTTCCTGTTGTAACTTCCTTCACTTTGTCCCACAGGGAACTGCAAGCGAGGCCACACTGGTTTCAATGCTTGCTGCAAGAACAAAAGTTATCAGGCAAATGATGTCTGAGAAGCCTGAGCTAACAGAGTCAGACATCATGGGCAGGCTGATGGCCTATACTTCTGATCAGGTGAGTACATCACAAAAACATGGGGTCTATACTTAATGATTTCAGCTATCTCACTAGGCAGAAAAATTAAACAGAAAATCTTTGGATTGGCAAAACTTTGGGTTTAAATTTTATTGTACATCACCAGCGGGCTGGAATCTCATGTGTGCTACCAGAGTGCAAAGAGTAAGGATCTGGAGGTCAGAGTTACCCAAGTATTGCTTTTTTCCATAAAAAGCTCATTTCAAGGAAATACAGGGACTTGAGTAAGGTGTTAATTTGGTTGTATCAAGTAAGTCTAGACTGTATCACAGAATCACAAAACATTAGGGATTAGAAGAGACCTTGATATATCATCTAGTCCAATCCCCCTGACACAGCAGGATCCCCTAGATCTAGTCACAAAGGAACATATCCAGGTTTTAAATGTCTCCAGAGAAAGAGACACCACAACCCCCCCAGGAAGCCCCTTCCAGTGCTCTGTCACCCTCACTGGGAAGAAGTTCCTTCTTATACTGATGTGGAAACTCTGTTCCAGCTGACACTCATTGCCCCTTTTCCTATCATCAGATGACACTGAGCAGAGCCTGGCTCCATCCTCTTGACACTCACCCTTCACATGTTGATCAACTTTAATGAGGTCACCCCTTAGTCTCTGTTTTTCCAAGCTACGTAGTGGTGACCTAGCAGTGCTGGGTCAGTGGTTGGACTTGACCAACTTAAATATCTCTTCTAACCAAAACAGTTCTTGGATTCTGTGTGTTAAACAGCGTTGGAGAGCAAGTTAGCAGTACACTTCCTCCTGCTTAGTGGGGAAGAGTCTACCAAAGAGCCAAGCAATGTTGTTTCTCTCAATAACTGTGACATTTTCTTATCCAAATCTCAGTGAGATAGAAGAAACATCCTTGCCACTTACTCTTTGTTAGTGGCTTACCAGGGGTTACAATAGAAGGTGACAAGAGTCAGAGCAAGAGAATATGAGGAAAACCATTTTTTTCCAGAGGCATAAAGGATATTTGTTCTGTGGGAACCTGTTATCTGTACTGAGTAAACTGCCAGTCCCAGAGCTCAGTTCCTGCTCCAGTGATGCACAAAGCCAGCTATGTATTTTAATTTTTTGACTCATGTAAGTAGCTGACCTGAAATGAGGACTGACAGCCTTCCTGCCTGCTGAAGGTCAGAGGATCTTGTGTTTACAGAAGGATTTGCCTTAAGATATTGTTGACCTTCCAAAGCAGACTGTTGCAGACTTCACTGGTCCTTCTGCATTAAGAACAGACCTGTGTGACTCATAGGCAATAATCCACAAAAGAAAGAAAACCTAGAGCATCCTGTGGGAGTGAAAACCATGCACTGACAGAACATGAAGCTACATAAATGCATTAGGAGAGAGCTAAAAAATTGGCTGGTTGAGGCCAGAGCAGAAAGCTGAACTCTGATCACAGAATCCCAGAGCATTAGGGATTGGAAGCAACCTTGAAAGATTGTCTAGTCCAGTCTCCCTGCCACAGCAAGACCACCTAGACCAAGTTGCACAGGAACATATCCAGGTGGGTTTTAAACATCTCCAGAGAAGGAGACTCCACAACCCCCCTGGGCAGCCCCTTCTGGTGGTCTGTCACCTTCATTGGGAAGAAGTTCCTTCTCAGATTGATGTGGAACCTCCTATGTTCCAGCTGACACCCATTGCCCCTTGTAGCCTGATTGGATGACGCTGAGAAGAGCCTGCTTCCTTCCTCCTGACACCCACTCCTCCCATATTTATAAATTTATATATTTATATGACATCACCGCTCAGTCTCCTTTTCTCCAAGCTCAAGAGACCCAGATCCCTTAGCCTTTCCTCACAAGGGAGGTGTTTTAGTCCATTATCTCCGTGGCTCTGTGCTGGAGTCTCTCCAGCAGTTCTGTTTTCCTCTTGAACTGAGGGTCCCAGAACTGGATGTAATATTCCAGATGTGGTCACACCAGGGCAGAGTAGAGGGGGAGGAGAACCTCTCTTGGTCTGCTGAACAACTCCGTTCTGGTCCACCCCAGGATGTCATTGACATTCTTGACCACAAGAATGAGCCAGCACATTGCTGGCTCATGGTCATCCTGATCTCAGAGATACTTGAGATTATTTTAACTTCTAGACACTTGGTCAAATTTTTTACCCCATGGAAACAAATTAGGTTTGTGTTAATCAATACAGACTAGTACTGGCAAAATATTTTTACCCAAGAATTACTTGTGGGGTTGGAGAAACTGAAGAGGATTCCTGTCTGGTATAGTGCTTGGGCTATCCTTGCTGAAGTTGTTCTTGCAAAGGACACTGAATGTGAGACCTCAGTACTGAGAAGAGGATCCTAGCCTAACAGAAGATGCTTCACTCTTTGGAACTAGGGCTTGTTGTGGGAACAGGATAGAAATTGAGGTGGTTTATTTCTGTTATTAAATTTTCATGGCCCTTTTTCTTTATCATCCTTTTTTTACCATGTTTATTTGGCGGCCCCACTACTCATTTAACAGCTTTGTTTGGTTCCTTGCTCTCTTTAAGGCTACTGGAGTCTTCCATGGAGCAGTAGGTTACTGAAGGAAGATTTGTGATAATGCAAAGAATCTTGGCAGTTTTGGCCTTAAGATAGCGAATAGTTGTGATTATCAGGGAGCCTTATTACAATTTTGGACACAAGAGCAAGCCATTCAGATGTTCTGTGTGGCAAAAGGCTCAGTGAGTGATCATAGCTCAATTATTTGCAGTGATTGTGTAAATCAGTTATAAAACACCTCTTTCCCTTGTACACTTCAGTGATGTATGGACCTGTTGGAGAGCAGTGTAGGAGAACGGGACCTGGGGGACCTGCTGGAATGAGGCAGCAATGTGCCCTTGTGGCCAAGAAGGCCAACAGCATCTTGGGGAAGATCAGAAAGGGGGTGGCTAGCAGATGGAGAGAGGTTCTCCTCCCCCTCTACTCTGCCCTGGTGAGACCATATCTAGTATATTGTGTCCACTTCTGGGCCCCTCAGTTCCAGAAGGACACAGAGCTGCTGGAGAGAGTCCAGTGCAGAGCCACAAAGATGCTGAAGGGAGTAGAGCACCTCCCTGATGAGGAAAGGCTGAGGGAGCTGGGTGTCTTGAGCTTGGAGAAAAGGAGACTGAGGGGTGACCTTGTTAATTTTGATGAATATGTGAAGGGTGGGTATCACGAAGACGGAACCAGGCTCTGCTCAGTGGCATCTAATGACAGAACAAGGCGCAATGGGTGTGAGCTGGAACATAGGAGTCTCCACATCAATATGAAAACGAACTTCTTCCCAGTGAGTGTGACAGAGCACTGCCACGGGCTGCCCAGGGGGATTGTGGAGTCTCCTTCTCTGGAGATATTTAAACCCACCTGGATGTGTTCCTGTGTGACTTGATCTAGATGTTCCTGCTGTGTCAGAGGGATTGGACTAGATTATGTTTGGAGGTCCCTTTCAATCCCTAATGTTCTGTGATTCTGGGATTTTTTATCAGTGTGTCATTTGTGTGTGTGTGTGTGTGTGTATGCGTGTGTGCATATATAGATGTGCCTGATTTTCTGTTTGAAAGAGGGAAAGATGTGCATCTGTAACATACCAGCAACAATCACAGGACTGCTTTACCTGAAATAAATTATTTTATATATTTATTTATTTTAAAATTCAAATTAACTTCTTACATTCCAGTAAAAAGTGTCTTAAAACTTGGCCCATTTCCTTGTAGGCTCATTCGTCAGTGGAAAAGGCTGCATTAATTGCTGGTGTGAAGATTAAACATGTTTCTTCAGATGATAAATTTAGTGTTCGTGGTGCAGCCCTAAAGAAAGTTTTGGATGAAGACAAAGCCTCTGGTCTTATCCCGTTTTTTGTGAGTACTGGATTTTAATTAGTAAGTGGATTTATTGCTTCTGATAAGCTATTTTTGACTTAAGAAGATGATCTCATCCCTTACAGCGCAGAGCCACAAGGATGTTGAAGGGAGTAGACCGCCTCACTGATGAGGAAACGCTGAGGGAGCTGGGTCTGTGTAGTTTAGAGAATAGGAGACTGCGGGTGACCCCATTAATATTGATCAATATGTGAGGGGTGGGTGTCAGGAGGATGGAGCCAGGCTCTTCCCAGTGTCATCTAATGATAGGACAAGGGGGAGTGGGTGTCAGCTTCAGCATAGGAGGTTGCACATCAATATGAGGAGAAACTTCTCTACAGAGAGAGTGACAGAGCACTCAAAGGGGCTGCCCGGGGGGTTGTGGAGTCTCCTTCTCTGTAGATGTTTAAAACTCACCTGGATACGTTCCTATGCCACTTGGGCTTGGTGATCCTGCTGTGTCAGGGGGATTGGACTAGATGGTCTTTCAAGGTCACTTCCAGTCACCAATGTTCTGTGATTCTGTGAAAATTAAAATTTACGTAGAAACTGAGAACTTTCTAAATGGGTTATTTTAAGAGCATCGAGAGATATTGTGATTTTTTATTTTTATTTTTTTTTTCTGAAAAGTCCTGGCTGATTTCACAGTTTTTTCTTTTCTTTCATGGGGTAATATTTTAGAAAAGGCTAATATGAATGAAATTTCTGTGATTTGCTGATGCAGATTATTTATCAGATTAAGCTTGCTTATAGACAAGGATAAGTGCCAAGCAGGACAAAGCAGCTTAGATTTCACTGAGCTCATTTGAAAATGTCACCTTTTTAGTCTTCTTATTATTATTAACCTTTAGTGTTTGGGATTTTTTTTTGTAGTATGAGGATGCTGAGGGTGAAGTGTTTATTACATATGCAGAATGCTGCTAATTTCTAGCCTGCCTAGAACTAGTGAGTGCTTGGGGTGACCAAGGACATCCCACCAATTCATTTATAGAATAAAAGACTTTCACTGATAAATGAAGCATCTCTAGCACTTCCAAAATGGACTTTCTTCTGCAGCCTGCGTCTATTGAAATGGAGATGTTTGTGATATTGTGATAAGGCACTATTAGGGATTGGAAGGGACCTCAAAAGATGATCTAGTGCAATCCCCCTGACACAGCAGGACCACCTAGACCAAGTCACACAGGAACATATCCATGCAGGTTTTAAACCCCCCTGGGCAGCCCATTCCAGTGCTCTGTCACCCTCATCATGAAGCATTTCATTTTCAGATTGATGTGGAACCTCTTATGCTCCAGCTGACACCCATTGCCCCTTGTCCTGTCATTAGATGCCACTGAGCAGAGCCTGGTTCCATCATCCTGACACCCACCCTTCACATATTTACTAACATTAATGAGGTCACCCCTTAGTATCCTCTTCTCCAAGCTCGAGACCCAGCTCCCTCAGCCTTTCCCCATCAGGTAGGTGTTCTTCTCCCTTCATCATCATGGTTATCTTTTTGTTTTATGGTACCAGCTCACTTGTTAAACATTGCTAAGCACTGCACTACATCTCATCTGCAGACTCTAACTTCAAAGTTGATGTTCTTCCCCTAATTTTTTGCCCATTAACAAAAAGAAAAATACTTGACCCTCATAAATATGAATTTCTTCTTAATTTTTCTAGCTGTCGCAGAGGGAAATAAAAAATTCTGGTTTATGTCATCAGTTTCTCCTTTACAAAGGTTTTTCTTCCTGTTTTTGCTTAGCTGTGCAGAACTGTTGTGTTTCAAAGACAGTTGTGTTTCAGTCTGAGTTAATATGGCCTGTCCCAGCTCTTCCATTTATTTGTATACGTAAACCAGTTCAGCTTAGATTAAACTAGATCTCATTATCCTTATGGCCGGCGTCTTCACTCAAAAGGGGTGTTAATTCTCTGTCATGCTGAGCAGCAGTCCCCTTGCTGTATTAGTGCTTTCTTTCCTGATTTGCAGATTTCAAAAGCCTTTCCATTTCTTTTGTTCTTGAGTAATTTGATGCTATTTTATTTTGTTCTGGTGACAAAGATTGCCAAGGAGATACCTTAAACCACTTTATTCCTCGTCTCCCTGTATTCACTGATCCTTCACTATGGGGAGTGTTTCAACAGCAAAGCATTAAGTTTAACAGAAGAAATTCTGCCTGAGGAGACTTGTGACAGAGAGGGATCATTCCTAATGAAAACATCTCCCTTATCAGAAAAAAAAAAGCTTTCAGGGGAGTAAAAAGAAAATACAAGCTAACTACAATGCCTTGTAGCCAAGATTCTCCACTTAGAATGTAATGATTAAACGAGGAACCATCATACTGAATTTGAGAGAAGTGCTTTGCTTTTTGAGTGGAGGGTTGGGGCACTTTTGCTTCACACAAAAAAAGTTCTCTCATTACAGTGCCCTGGTAATTATAAGTTTGCTTTTCACATATATCATAGAATCACAGAATCACCCTGGTTAGAAAAGACCCCTGGAATCATCAAGTCCAACCAGCTACCCTACTTTACAAGTTCACCCCCAAACCAGATCCCTCAACACCTCATCCAAATGGTCTTTAAACATACCCAGGGATGGTGACTCAGCCTTTCAGAACAGGCCAGCACCAACCTCTCCACAACCTAGAGGTCCTTTAAGGTAGTTGTAGAGAGCGATGATGTCTCCTCTCAGCCTCCTTTTCTTCAAACTAAACAGCCCCAGTTCTTTCAGTCTTTCCTCATAAGATTTGTTCTCCAGCCCCTTTGCCAGTTTCGCTGCCCTCCTTTGCACCTGCTCCAGGACCTCCACATCTCTCTTGTATTGAGGTGCCCAAAACTGGACACAATACTCAAGAAGTGGCCTCACCAGTGTTGAATACAGGGGGACGATAACCTCCCTACTCCTGCTGGCCACACTCTTTCTAATACAAGCCAGGATGCCATTTGCCTTCTTGGCCACCTGGGCACACTGCTGGCTCATATTCATCATGTCAGTTAGAACCCTCAGGTCCCTCTCTGACAGACAGCTCTCCAGCCATATAGGATTTGGCAACCTTTTTTGGGAGAAATACTGTCTTTAAAACAAATCTTGGAATTCCGATTCACTGTTAATATCTTGTAGCCCTAGTCTCCTGTGTATGGTTCCATCCAGCAGGCAATTGCTGTTCAGCGTACCCAGACCTCTACTTTAATTTCCTTTCTTTATTTCTAAGTTCAGACACGTTGTCTCTTTAAAACTCTTTCTGCAGAAATGGAAAGAGAGAAGTCTTCATATAATAAAGGAAGCAGACTGTGTCAGGTGTTGAGGCACTAGAATTGCCACAATTTACTGAGAGGCAGTCTCCAGGTGTGGCCACTAGGCAGTCCTTCATCTGGGCACCAGTTAATGGGGAACTTTAAAGCATGTGCTGAAGTCATCCCCCACTTCAGTCACTGTAAACTAGGGTTAAGCACATGCATAAATGCCTGGCTTAATTTGGGCCAGCTTGAGACAGGCCTGTACACTGGATGAATATTGACTAGGGATGCTCAGGTTGGGAGACCTGAAAGTTAAACACTGCTAAATTCAGATATTGGGTCCACTGCATTCAAATCTAGTTTGCTTAGATGTGGGCAGGTGGCCTATGAGCTTTATGCTGTCTCTCATGCATCAGTGCTGACACACTGCAGTTGCTGTGTCACAGAATCACAGACTCATCGATGCTGGAAGGGACCTCAAGAGATCATGAAGTCCAACCGCCTCGTCAAAGCAGGGCTGCATAAAGCACAGTGCACAGGGCTGCACCCAGGTGGGATTTGAGTATCTCCAGAGAAGGAGTCTCCACAGCTTCTCTGGCAGTCTGTGCCATGGCTTTGGGACTCATGCTGGAAAGAAGTTTTTCCTTATTTCTAAATGAAACGTCTCCAGCTTGTGCCCAGTGCTTCTTGTCCTGTCACTGGGCACCACTGGAAACAGTCTGGCACCATCCTTCCTACAGCCTCCCTGCAAACACTTATAAGTGTGGATCAGGGCTCCTCTCAGTCTTCTCAAGGCTAAACAGTCCCACTTCTCTCAACCTTTCCTCATAAGAGGGGTGCTCCAGGTCCTCAGTCATCCTCACTGCCATCTGCAGGACTTTCTCCAGTAGTTCCCTGCCTCTCTTGAACTAGAGAGCCCAGAACTGGGCATAGTACTCTAGGTCTGGCCTCAGCAGGGCAGAGCAGAGGAAGAGGTTACCCCCTCTAGACCTATACTTCTTAATGCACAAGGACTCTGTGTGACTTGGTCTCAGTGATCCTGCTCTGGCAGGGGGGTTGGACTGGATGATCTTTCGAGTTCCCTCCCAATCCCTAATGTTCTGTGAGTCTGTGACTCCAAGGTCTTTCTCTTCAAGGCTACTCTCCAACAGGGCTACCCCTAACCTATTCTGGTGCATGAAGTTGTTCCTCTCCAGGTGCAGGACCTTACACTTGCTCCTGTTGAACCTCATTAGGTTCCTTTTTGCCCACCTCTCCAGCCTGTCCACATACATACACAGTACAGCTGCCTTCAACAACCTCCTCCAGTGCAAAGCTGCCTAGCACACCTGCAGCAGGAAATACCCCTGATTCTAGCTGAGATGACTCCTCTTGGTGATGGTCTGCAGGATATTAAGAAGCAGAGTCTCACTCAGTGAAACCATAAATCAGACTGAGACTGCCAGAGGAGCCATTTTTTCAGTTGGAGTTAATGTTGGACCCTGACCATGGATTCCCATTTGGAAGAAGCATTTTTGAGACACATCCAGATATCCAGGGTGATGGTTCCTAATGGGCAGTTTGTGAATGACTGCTGTTTGAAAAAATACTGCACGCTAGTTTAGTAAACAGCTGCAGTATCCTTCAAGACACAGATGTTCTCATGAGCACAAGCTGAGCAGGAGAAAATTAAGCCAGGCACAAAACATTGAAAACTTCTGCCTAGTTGTAGGTAACTTCAAAAGGAAAGCTCTGTGTTGAAGGCTGGCAAATGCGTCCACATCTTTTTCAGATGCTGTAGGAGGTCTTTCCTTTGAAAAGACTGAGACTCACTGCTCTCAGGTATCATAAAGACTCCAGCACTTTTTCTGAAACAGCTCTTGATTTCAGGAAAGTAAAACAGAAGGTGACTGATGCAAGCGCTTTAGCTGCTTTGTAGTCACAACCAGGGCTGAATCAAATTGTAAATGCTCAATGTGAAAGCGATGAAGGGCTGCAGGCTACGCTGAGCCTTCAGTCCCATTTCTGTGATGCAGCCTGTCCCCCACCTTTTGTGCAAATGCGATTTTGCTGGTCTTATACACGTTACAAATTGAGTTAGATTCATTGTGTCGTACTGAGGAAGGGTAATGAGACTCCTGACAAGAGCAGATGCTGTCACTTGAAGTGGTTTCTGAGAATTGAAGCAAGGAGCTTTGAAGCTTAGACACCCCACAGAGATGACAACAAAATGATTTTAGAAACCGAGGTATCCTTTACAGAACAAGCAGTTATTTAAACACACTAATCATATGTTTTAATTAATAATCTCTCATTGAAGCAACATATTCATTCTTTTGATTAGAAATAGAACACTTTACCTG
>VXBP01008540.1:20263-34213 GCA_013400115.1 Rhinopomastus cyanomelas
GAAGGACAGAGACTGGAGTTTTGTTGTTGAAATGCATGCCACCCGCACCAGGGTGCAATTGGGGCGTTAAGGGAGAGGGTGGTGGCGCTCGTCTCCGGTTTGCATGCTTTTGTTGTTGTCCAGATCTCTGACGTGACCCAAGGCCCAAACGATAGTGACTTCCCATGGTATTTTCCTCAGGTAGTGTAATGGCATGTGTGACGCAGTTTCTAGGTTGAGTGCACCAACTTGCTGGTTTTTATTTGTTTTATTTTCCTGTCTTTTTTTGTTTCCTTTTCTTTGTCTGTATACAGCTGTTAAGTTAATAAACTTTATACAGTATCCTAAGCTATTCATTGTCTGGCAAATTTGTCCGAGATGTCATCAAGACCTTACTGCGGAGAATGCGGGCAGTTCATTGATTTGAACCTGCTAAACCCCAACCCGCTACATCTACCTACCCTCTTTTCAAAATACTCAGGGAGAAAAAAACATCCTCCTGAACCTTTCAATACATTTTAGAATTAGAACCTGATGAGGAAACCCTAGGGAATTTTAGTGAAATGTTGAAAAGTCTCATTCAAAGCTGGAGAAGAAATGTTTTGAGTCCAGATTGTCCAAATTTTTCAAACATAAAATAATAGCCATCTGAAGAAGTGTGGGTATTGACAGGTGCTACTGATAATTGGAATGGAGAGGTCGAGATCTGATTCTACTTTGGTCTGGTACCGCTGTAGAAGTTCACTGACTTTTTTTTTGCTCTATTAAAAGAAAACCTCACAGGTTTTCTTTTTTTTTTTTCCTCTGAAGGCAGCTTAAAGATCTGGTGAATGAGGGAATATTTCTTCTTATCCTAAGGCATTTTAATTTATTTCTTATTGCCTTCTCAACAGTTCCAAGGTGGGAACTGTCTTGGAATTGAATGGTTATCAAAAGCAGGAAACAATTCCTTTTGATAATTTTAACACAACAATGTTAAGGAACATTTTATTTTTAATTAAATTGATAATTTGCTCTTCAATTAAGGAAGACGTCAAGTAGGGATGACTCTTCCCTCATCCCTCCCTTGTTCACTTTCCAATCCAGCAAGACCATAATAGAAATTGTAAAGAATTGTTAGTTGATATTTTCTCACAAGGAACAAGGGAGAGGACAAACGGAAATGACCTCAGGCTGTCGAAGGGGAAGTTTAGGCTGGACATGAGGAGAAACTTCTTCCTGGAAAGGATCCTTTGAACAGGCTGCCCAGAGAGGGGATTGAATTGCCATCATTGGATGTTTTTAACAGTTGTAGAGATCCGGAGCCCCAGGTCAGGGATAGTGATGTGCCTGGTAGAGAGCAATATCCTGACTGGTAAGAGAGAGAAAGAAAGTGAGAGAATATTCAGGTTCATGTATTCACTTAGGTCACATTTAGAATTGAGTTTATAGCTGGACTTGATGATCTTAAGGTCTTTTTCAAGATAAACATTCTCTGATTCAATAATATGTTGACAACTGCAGAACTTATCAGCTTCAGAAGGTTCCAGGAACACCACCAAGGCGTAACTCTTACCATTAGATTGTGTAAAGTATTAGACGAGTCTGAAATACCAGAGTCGTCCCGTGCCACTTTGGCACACTTCTTTATTTTATGTACTTATTTCAGGAGTTTTGAAGAAGATGCTTAGCTCATGATTATCCAATATCTTTTGAAATGTTTGCATGACCTAATCTTCTGGGTGTAATTATTAGAATCCCTTACTGTCATTAGAAAATCACAGAATCATAGAATCATCATGGCTGGAAAGGACCTCCAGGGTCATCAAGTCCAACCTTTTCTCCTAGTATCTAGCTGCTAGACCATATCCCCAAGCGTCACATCCACTCGTTCCTTAAACACCTCCATGGATGGTGACATCACCACCTCCCTGGGTAATCCATTCCAGTATCTAACCACCCTCTCTGTAAAGAATTTCCTTCTAACATCCAATCTAAACCTCCCCTGACGCAACTTGAGACCATTTCCCCTCGTCCTATCATCACTAATTGGGAGAAGAGACCAACACCAGCCTTGCTACAACCTCCTTTAAGGTAGTTGTAGAGGGTAATAAGGTCTTCTCTCAGTCTTCTCCAGACTAAACAACCGCAGGTCCCTCAGCCTCTCATCATAGGGCATGTCCTCCAGCCCCTTCACCAACTTGGTTGCCTTTCTCTGGACTCGCTCCAGCACCTCAATGTCCTTCCTGTACTGTGGTGACCAAAACTGGACACAGTACTCGAGGTGTGGTCTCACGAGTGCTGAGTACAGGGGCACAATCACCTTCCTACTCCTACTGGTCATGCCGTTTCTGATACAGGCCAGGATGTCTTTGGCCTTCTTGGCTACCTGAGCACACTTCTGACTCATGTTCAGCCGGCTCTTCAGCCACTCTTCTCCAAGCCTGTAGCATTGCTGGGGGTTGTTGTGAGCAAAGTGCATGACCCAGCACTTGGCTCTGTTAAACCTCATACAACTGAGCTCAGCCCATCTCTCCAGCCTGTCCAGATCCCACTGCAGAGCCTCCCTACCCTCCAGCAGATTGGCACTTGCATCTTTTGCACTGGGAAAAAAAAACAACAAAACCTCACCCAAACCCAAACAACAGAAATGCTGGTATTTTTCTTCTTGCTCTATAAATTTCATTGAGGTTTGTGCAGCATTTTGGTGTCATACTACATTAATAAATGAACGAGGGTATGGAGATATTACCACGTAAACTGCAGAAAGTGCCACCGCTGATATCACAGAATCACACAACATTAGCAATTGGAAGGGATTTCAAAAGATCATCCAATCCAATCCCCCTGCCATAACAGGATCACTGAGATCCAGTCGCAGACGAACATATCCAGGCAGGTTTTAAACTTCTCCAAAGAAGGAGATTCCACATCCTCCCTGGTCATCCAGGTTGGAAAAGACTCTCAGGATCATTGAGTCCAACTGTTAACTCAACTGTCCCAAGACCATCACAAAACCATGTCCCTAAGCTCCAGATCTACATAATTTTTAAACACATCATTCTACAAGCTTGCTACACAGTTTTAAAACAGTTTTTAAATTGTCTCATATCACCTTGACAAGGAGCACCCTCAGAAAAATGAGTAAGAATATCACAGAATGACTCTGGTAGGAAAAGACCCCTGGAATCTTCAAGTCCAACAACTTACCCTACCATACAAATTCAGCCCCAGATCAGATCCTTCAACACCTCATCCAAATGATCTTTAAACACACCCAGGGATGGCGACTTAACCACCTCCATGGGAAGCCTATTCCAGTACCAGAAAATAGTTTTCCTAATGTCAAGTGTAAATCTACCTGGAAGCTTCTAGAAGCATGACATGGTGAACATGATAGTCCCTTCGGCCTGCTGAGTTGATGCAAGTGGGAGCAAACTTTTTGTATCTATTGCTCTCTGTCACTTGTTATCCAAACAGCCTAGGTTTTATTTTAATTAAAATGCATTCAAATTTCTCTCTCAATCTATCCTTTTCTGTCTCTTTAAATTAGGAGAAAAAGCAGTTCCTACAGCTGTTTGTTTTAATGCATGTCTTCTAGCCCTTCTGTGTTCCTCCTTCCTTTGGGGATGTGTATTTGAATTCAGTTACTACAGATATGGTAGTGAAAAGAAAACTCAGCCCAGTTTCTGAGCATTTGTGAGGGTACATAGTACTCTACAAGAAATGCAGATGAACATTAAGGAAACAGAAATCTATCCTGCCTGGCACAGCTAGGGGAAAGAGTAGCCCCCTTACAATTTTCTAGTCATTCTTTTTCAGGAAAATCAGTCTTCAGTTACTCCTTTCTTTTCCCCATGGTCAGGTTGGCTGCATCTCCAAACACTTGTAAGTACTGTATGTTCTGACATATCCTGAAGTCATGCATTAGCACCTTTTCATTCAGCAAAGGGTGAGAACAGATATCTTTTGGCAGCTGACAGCAGGGAGCAGGCAGAAAGGAAGAGAGGGAAGCTGTAGGACTAGGACACTGTGGTGGCCTAGTGGCTAGCATGGCTAATGTACCAGCTGTGAATAACCTTCTTAGTTGTTTTTTTTTCCCCTTGTTTCCCCCCTCCCCCCTTTTTTTTTCATCCTATCTACCCAACAGATGTCTCTGTCATTGTCATGTCCTCAAGCTATCCTAGTAAATGATTTGTGCATTATAAGTGAGTCACGAAGGTGTCAATTGAACCTCTTCACAGCTCAAAATTGTTGATATGTGCACAGAGAGTGCAGCGTGGGGGTGTGCATGCGAGAAAAAGAGCAGGAGAGAAGGGTGATGAGGGAAAGAGGGAAGGATGGAGGGAGGGAGAGAAGGAAAAGAAATGTCAAGGTTACTCTGTTTTGCCTGGAGAATCAGAAAAAGGAGGAGGGTGAATTAACTACTGGTTCTATTTGGTCTTTCAGAGAGCTGGCAACAAGGCATCTCCATCCTTCTCCAGCAGATGCACATATCACTTTGAAAGATTAAAAAATGAAGAATGCAATGATCTGTATTGTATATACACTTTATTCTGCAGAAAGAATGTTAATAAATATATTGGGAGACTGCAAAGTTTGCCAATATAAATAATGTGGCATTTCAGAGCCTGTCAGTAAATGTAATTGAATTTTTCAATGTAAAAATATAGTTCGGTTATAAATTGGAGTCATGCTTGACATTAGTTGGGCATTAGGAGATATTAATTAGATACTACTAGCTCTCCTTTCTGATTTCTTTATACTAAATGAATTATTGGGAAAGAGGAATTTGCAAGCATGCAATTTAGAGACATTTATTCTTGAAAACAAGCTGTCTGATAATTTTTAGTGAGGGGAATAAATGCCTTTTCAAAAACCTTGTCAGTGTGCTGTCTGAAACATGCCCTTCCCAATATGAACACAATATGGAAGAGCTAATCCATTATAATACTTTTGTAATGATAATAAGCTACAGTGAACAAGTAGCCTAGGGAAAAAGATGGTAGTAGTCACCTTTAAACAGAAAGAGAATAGCAAGTTATTGTACATTTTTACATTAGGCTGATGACAACATTTCTTATGACTTTGAACTTACTTTGGCTGTCACCACTCTGGCAAACATTCTGCATATCAGTCAGAGGGTATATTTCCTGCATGACATTTGCAGCATAATGTATTAAATTTACTTATGTGATCTTTACATGTAGCTGGTACCCTGTTTATATGTAAATATATTAGTCTCCACATTCAGCTTGAGCCGAGGAGGCAGCACTAAACCCTTCTATAGGACTGCGCTGACCTCTGAATACTCATCGGCTGCAGATTGTTTCACTTTTGCTGCAGGATTAATCTTTTTAGTAGCCTTGATTGTGATGTTTGCCTGCAGGAGATAAACACAATCTTGATGCGCAGCTCCATACCAAAAAAATATTTTACTTGTAGAATGACATAGTTCTAGGTGAAGGACACAGGACTGCTTGAAAGAGTCCAGAACAGAGCCACAAAAATGATGAAGGGAGTGGAGCATCTACCTGAAGAGGAAAGGCTGAGGGAGCTGAGTGCCTTGAGCTTGGAGAAAAGGAGACTGAGGGGTGGCTCGACTAATGTCTATAAATATGTGAAGGGTGGGTTTCAGAGGGATGGAGCCAGGCTTTTCTTAGAGTCCTCTAGTGACAAGAAAAGAGGTAATAGGTGTAATCTCGAACATGGGATTTCCCATACCAGAAGGAATTTCTTCACAATAAGGGTAATGGAGCACTGGAAGGCCCTGCCCAGGGAGGTTGTGAAGTCTCCTTCTCTGGAGATGTTTAAAAACCTGCCTGGATATGTTCCTCCGCAACTAGATCTAGATGATTCTGCTGTGGCAAGGGGATTTGACTAGATGATCTTTTGAGGTCCCTTCTAATCCCTAATGTTCTGTGATCCTATGATTCTGTTATCTAATGATAGGACAAGGGGCAACAGGTGTCAGCTGTTAGATATGAGGTTCTGCATCAATCTGAGGAGGAACGTCTTTATCATGAGGGTGACAGAGCACTGGAAGGGGCTGCCTAGAGAGGTTGTGGAGTCTCCTTCTCTGGAGAGGTTTAAAACCTGCCTGGCCATGTTCCTGTGCAGCTAGATCTAGGGGATCCTGCTGTGGCAGGGGGATTGGACTGGATGATCTTTCAAATTCCTTTCCAATCCCTGATGTTATGTGATTCTGTGATTCTATAACTATAGAATGCCTTCACTCACTTATTGGCTAATTGGCTGCCCCAATTATTTCTGCAGCCACCAAAGAATAACTTGGCATCTCTTTTGTTTTACATTCGTAGAAGCCTTTTGGGGCAGTATGATTCACACTCAGCCTCTGGCACTGAGTGCAGCTACCACACACGTTGGTCAGTCCCTCTCCTTCCAGATGATGCTTCTTGCTCTTGTATAATTAGCTCGCTACAACAGGGGTTTGATGTCTGCCAACTTCCTTAAAGTAAATGCTGATCAAACAAAGCTGCTGTTCACTTGCCCTTCTCAGCTGAAAGTGAATATTTTTTTCTTTAGTTCTTGGATTTTTTTCCCCCTCTGAGGTTTTATTTTCCCCCCCTTTTTTTGATAAGCAATTCAAGGTGACTTCAAGAAGTACATAAATATGATACTCTGAATTATTAAACATAAAGAAGTAAGAAGTTTCTGCTTAAGTACAGAGGGAGTGAAATGATGTCTGAAGGTAGAAGTGTTAAAAATAATATTAAAGGAGACCTTGCAGAATCCACTTTTATCTTTGCTTAAGGGGAACAAATACTTATCACAGCTACCCAAACACAGGTAAAAATATATCTGTGTGTACACAAAGTGTACATCACATACATATATAATCACTTGAAGTATAGCTATAAACTGAAGAGAGCTTAAAGAATAATGCCTTATGCAGTTGCCCAGCTCACTACGGCATGATGCTTCTTAGAATCATAGAATCATTAATGTTGGAAAAGACCTACAAGAGTGTTTTCACAAAATCCAACCATCTTCACAGGTCCCAGCTTGATCCTGCTCCCCTCTGTGTTAGCAACAGATATTCACAGAATCACAGAATCATTCATGATCCCTTGGGATCGCGGAGTCCAACCATCAACTACAAGGTCACCCCTAAACCAGATTTCCCAACACTATATATAAGTGACTTTTAAACTCATCCAGGGATGGGGACTCAACCACCACCCTAGGCAGCCCAGTTCAGTGACTGATCACTCTCTCCATGAGTGAACATCATTCTTCCCAACGTTTGATCTAAACTTATCTTGTTGAAGCTTGAAACCCTTCCCTTCTGTTCTGTCACTAATGACCTGTAAGAAGAGACCAGCACCAACATCTCTACAATGTCCTTTCAGGTAATTGTATTGAAAGATGAGGTATAATTTGACATTCACTTCAAAATAAGAGTAACTTGACCACATTAGTACTTTGAAGACATAAATTTCTACTTTAAAACTCCAGACCATCTGGAGGGGAATCCTGATCCCTATTGTAATTAGTATGAATTTCTGTGGAAATCCCATCTTTCTTTATGCCTGTTTTTTTAACAAAACTCATCTGTCTGCACAACCTTTTACACTGTGGGTGTCTCTCAGTTTGAGCAAGGTAATGGTAGTTAAATCTCAGCAGTTGCTCTAATATGCCAGCAATCAAGCAGCTGACCAATACTCTCTAAACTTCTCTGAATGATCCAGAGGATGATCCAGTGGTTGCAGCACCTCTGCCATGAGTACAGGGGGAGAGAGCTGTAATTGTTCAGCCTAGAGAAGAGAAGGCTTTGGAGTGACCCTTTAGCAACCTTCCAGTATTTGAAGGGAAACTACAGGAAGGTTGGAGAGGGACCTTTTGCAAGAATGCCCGGTGATAGGACAAGGGGAAGCAGTTTTGAACTGAAGAAGAGGTATATATTAGAATTTAGGAAGAAATTCCTTAGTATGAGGGTAGCAAGACTCTGAAATCAGTTACTCAGAGAGGTTGTGGATGCTCCCTCCCTGGACATATGCAAGGGCAGGTTGGATGAGGTTTTGAGCCATCTGGTCTAGTTAAGAGGCATCTTTGCTCATGGCAGGGAGGTTGGATTAGATGATCTCTGAGGTCTCTTCCAACTTGAGCCAGTCTAGCATCATATGATTCTATGAAAATGCTGAAGAAAATAGTATAGGAATTTAGGGGGGTTTTCAGACTTGGAAGGACCAGAAAGAGACCAGAATGATCAGTAATTTAGAGCAACTGGATGTCTTTTGTCTGGTCCATAACATTGTATTAATAAATGATGGTAATGCAGTAGTTCATAGCTGCCCTAGTTCATTCACGGAAATACCAAAAACCATGATTAATACAGAAAAATTCTCACATCACCCCACAAGTCATAACTTCTGGGTCTCACTAGCACTTGATGTCAACAAAATGTATGGGGATTTTTCCCAGAGCATAGGGATTTTACCCAATTTGCTTATTCAAACTTAAATGCAAAAGGAGTAATATATTCTCCAACAAACTTATCTTTTCCCAGAACTTATTACTGTGTAATAAAGGCAATTACATCCCCATAATCTATTACAGCATTCTTCATTTTATTATCTGAGTTCCTCTCAGACTCTATCTAAGTTATCTGACCACCCTGGTATTTTTTTAAGGTCCAGTCTGAGTCACAGACAGCTGTTATGAATCTACAGCATAGTAGGTATTGTACAGCATTTGTACATCATGTCATGCCTGTAATATGGAGAACACCACAGGCACTTGATTTTGTAGTCGTGGTTAAACCTAGCAGGCTGTCTTAATCCTAGAACCGTTAATTTATTGTTGTATTTATTTTCTATCTCTAAGATCATCATTCCCCTGGCTGCAAGGTATCATTAAATGCCCATTCTCAAAACACAGTGGTTGAAAATCTGAGTTCTGTTTAATGTTACTTAACAGGTCCTTTTCCACAAGAAATTTATCCAGTTTGAGACAAATGTTTTCATAGAATGACACTGTTTAAGGACCAACATTAAGAGAGGTGGAGGTAGATCTCTTCTCTCAAATCACTAGTGATATAAAGAGAGGAAATGGGTCAAGTTGTGCCAGGGGAGGTTTAGGTTGGACATCTGGAAAAATTTCTTCCCTGACAGAATGGTCAGAGGTTGGAAAATGCTGTCCTGTGATTGAGGAGGCACCATCCCTCTAAAGATTCAAACATCAAGTAGATGTGGCCCTGAGGAACAGGGTTTAGTGGGCAGGGTGGGATTGGGTTGGTGGTTAGACTGGATGATCTTGGAACTTTCTTCCAACATTAATGATTCTATGATTCTTTGCACCCCACCATTCAAACCTAGGAAGGACCTAATTCTGTTCTGTCTAGAATGATTCTCCATCACCATTTATGACAATCAGCACTACAGGAAATATTTCTATTTTAAAACAATGTATTCATGTGCCTGCTTGAAGATAGAAGTTGTGCTAGCTGAGGAGTATCTTGGCTGCTGTGGAGCAAGTGTTTTCACCTTCTGCCTTGGAGAAATAAAGGGACAGATGCATTAAGGGAGATGTGAGTATTACTGAAGTGTTGGCTTACAAGGTGTAATGGATGTGATGGAGTTGTGAAACTCATAAGGTGATAGTTCTTTTCTCCAACTTCAGGGCAGGTCCTTACAGAGTGTTTTTGTAGAGTAAATCCCAGATATTGACGAGGTGTCAATGCAATTGTTTGAGTACTGTTGTCACTTTCGCTGATGCATTTATTGTAATCTACCAGTGTGATTGCTTTGCTCTGAAAGAGAAATTCTTTCTTTACTTCCACCTCTGGCACTCTCTCACTAATGTTTGAAATCTCACAAATTATTTTTGATAGTGAGTCTGTGAGAAGGTGGATATTTATATAAGAATTACACAACATAATGGAGATGCAGGAGGATTAGATGAGCTGCCTTGGGGTCACAGAATCACAGAACATTAGGGATTGGAAGGGACCTCAAAAGATCACCCAGTCCAATCCCCCCAACACAGAAGGATCCCTAGATCAAGTTGCACAGGATCATTCCCAGGCAGGTTTTAAACATCTCCAGAGAAGGAGACTGCACTACCGCCCTGGGTAGCCCCTTCCAGTGCTCTGTCACCCTCACTGTGAAGAAGTTCCTTCTCATATTGATGTAGAATCTCCTCTGCTCCAGCTTACACCCATTGGCCCTTGTTCTATCATTAGATGCTACTAAGCAGACCTTGGCTTCATTCTCTTGACACCCACTCTTCACATATTTATAAACATTAATGAGGTCACCCCACAGTCTCTGCTTCTCCAAGCTCAACAGACCCACCTTCCTCAGTCTTTCCTTCTACCGAAAATATTTAATGTGAGGAATCGGTGTTTGGAGTACTTAATTCCTCAGCTGTTACACGTGTGCTCATCTAGATCTGTTACAGCAGATGAATCAAGATGCTACACCACATTTATCTTGCAACAACTCATCTTTCCTTTATATTTCTGCTATTGTGTCCAGCCTTAAGTATCAAGCTCACTGCTAATATGTCTGAATTGTGTTGGTGAAGTCAGCCTAGGCAAAATCTGTTGCTCAAGACCAATAACCCATATCCCTGAGTATCCTTTATCCAAATGGTTTACCACATGTGTGACTATTTTGTAATCTTAAGTGTATGCTACAACAATTTCCAGACCTAATTACGGTACATCTATAAATCAGAGCTTGAGGTAGCCCATTTGCAGAAACAACCTAATGCATTCTATTTTCTTTACATTTAAAAAAAAAAAAGAGCTTTGTACTGAAAACTAAGCACTGATTAAAGCTGTACTCTGTTGCTTTGTGTTGGTATTCTTAATAAAATATTATCTGTGATAAAACGTAAATAAAAAGGCAAATTGGTTCATTCATCATATATTTGAGGCAGTTAAAATGAATTAACTCTCCTTTGAGAAAACATCTGACCAAGCAAAATAATGGTTATACATTTGAGAAAATGTTTAATGAACTCACTGGTTAAAATGCTGTTATTTTAGAGCACATTACTACGTGTTTTAAATTAATTGAGGCAGTGTTGCTTGAAAGCCCCCTTTCCCTCCACCTTCTTTCTGTCTTAGTGTACCAAAAATAATTGATCCCCATAACATTTGTGGGAGCAAAGATCTTCCCTGGTCAGGAATGCTGGCTTTAAAGTCAAATCTAAGAATGCACAAGTGGAGGAGTAGCTATTCATGAATCTTCTCTCCATAATCATTTGTCTAGTGTCAGTTCAAAGTCAGGGAACTTGCCAAAGATCAAACACATTTTTTCTTTAAACAGTTCTTATTGTAAATATTCTAGCTGGTATTCATTTTCCTCTTTCTTCCTGCTCTGAGACATACATGTTTACTCTGCCAGTAATGTTTGGGCTTTACAGGTTGAAGGAAAATGTATCGCTTGTCTGCAAAGTAAGATTATTTCAAATACTAAAGTCTAATCCTCTGGTACTGGAAACTAGGAGAAACTCAACTACACAAGAATAAAACCCCTAGAATTTGCAAAATCCTCAAGAGTTTAACCTGGACATAACAGCGGATGCCAATCTATTTTGCCCTTTAGGTGAACTTTACAACTTGTCCTGTTTATGTGGTTCTGTAATATGAGTTACTGTGTTAGATTTATGCTTCATTAATATTCACAGATGGCAAAATACATACATATGTTCTTCCCATGCATATCAATTGCTAACACTGTATTTCTTTTCTGGTGGGTTTACTATTCTTATTCTAGAACAGTGGGTGTGATTATCATTACTGGGATCTCAAATCAGAGGTTTACAAACTGTAAAAGCATCAGAGACCCATTTCAGACCCAATTGTAGGATGTCAACACATGAAGTATGTTATCTGAATTGAGGTAACTATTTTTAACCCTAACAGTAAAGGTTAGGGTAACTCATCCCCCCCACCAAGTCTGAACCTGCTCCACCGCAGGTTGTGGGAAGTCTTGTTGAGTCAAGTTGACTTAGTGATGAAGGCTGGAAGAGGAAGTAACCAGGGTCAAATTTGGCCAAATTTGATAATGCCCTTCTGTATGACATTTATCATAGAATCACAGAATCATTCAGGTTGGAAAAGACCCTTGTGATCTTCAAATCCAACCATTAACCCCACTTTACAAGTTCACCCCTAAAACAGATTCCCCAACACTACATCTTACCAGCTTTTAAATTAATTCAAGGATGGGAACTCAACCACTACCCTGGGCAGCCCATTCCAGCACCTGACTACTCTCTTCATGAAGAATTTCTTCCTGATGTCCAGTCTAACCCTGTCTTGTTGAAGTTTGAAGTCCTTCCCTCTGCTTCTGTTACTAATATATAAAAAGAGACCAACAGCAACATCTCTGCAGTGTCCTTTCAGTTAGTTATAGAGAGCTATGAGGTCACTTCTTCCTCAGACTAAACAGCCCAAACTCTTTCAATCTCTTCTCATAAGATTTATTCTCTTGTCTTTATCTGGCAAGCCATCACAATATATGTTTGATGATTCTTTCTAGATTTCCCCTTTACAGTATTTTTTATTGACAGCAATGCAAGCGGTATAAAATATATAAGATGCCAAAGATCTTGCAGCATCAAGTTCCAGAGAGATGAAGCAAACTGTTCTGGTTTTGAGGTTTGGTATTGTTGATTTAATACCAGTTTCTACAGCTGGAGCCTAGCAAAGCCTGCTCAAAACCACAAGTTTAGAAATTTTCATAGTTTTAGATGAAAAGAACAAAAACAACCCTGGCTTTATGCAATTTTAAAAGACACTCATGTAAGGCAGAGAGGATAAAACCCAAGGAAAAAGTCAGACATGAACCTACATACAAAGTAACCCCATCCCAATAAATTTCTGCAAATTACAGAATCACAAAACCACAGAAAATCAGGGATTGGAAGGGACCTTGAAAGATCATCAAATCCAATCCCCGTGCCAGAGCAGGATGACCTAGACCAAGTTGCAAGGGAACACATCCAAGTGGGTTTTAAATGTTTCCAGAGAAGGAGGCTCCACAGCCCTCCCAGGCAGACCCTTGTAAGGCTCACCCTCACCAGGAAGAAGTTCCTTCTCACATTCATACAGAGCTTCCTATGTTCCAGCTTACACCTGTTGACCTTTTTTTCTGTCATTGGGTGCCACTGAGCAGAGCCTGGCTCCATCATCCTGGAATCCACCTTTCACATCTTTATAAACATTAATGAGGTCACCTCTCAGTCTTGTTTTTTCCAAGGTAGACACCCAGCTCCCTCAGCCTTTTGTCATAAGGGAAGATGAGGACTCCATTAGGGATAAGTTCAGCAAACTTATGGACATAAATCCATGGGCCCAGATGGGATGCACCAGTGTGTACTAAGGGAGACAGGAGAAGCCATTTGCTAAGCCATTCTCCACCATCTTTTCTGTTATGAGGCTCAGAAGATGTGCCTAGAGACTGGAGTTTAGCAAATGCCACTCCAATCTTCAAAACGGGTAAGAAGGAGGACCCAGGTAACTATAGACTGGTCAGCGTCACCTCCATCCCAGGAAAGGCAATGAAACAATTTATCCTAGACTCTGTCTCCAGGCATACCAAGAACAGTCAGCATGGCTTCACCAAGGGGATGTCATGCTTGACCAACCTGATGCCCGTTTATGAGGGCATGACTAGGTGGATAGATGATGGCAGAACAGTGGATGTAGTCTATCTTGAATTCAGTAAGGCATTTCACACAGCATCCTCGCAGCCAAACTGAGGCAGTGTGGTCTAGATGATCAGGTAGTGAGGTAGATCATCAGGGAGATGCTCACTCCCTTCTTCGTCTTTGTGGCTCTGCACTAGACTCTCTCCAGCAGATCTGTGTCCTTCTGGAACTGAAGGTACTGGAACCAGACACAGTCTTCCAGATGTGGTCTCATGGGGCCAGAGGAGAGGAGGAGGGCACCCTCTCTTGATTTACTAACTACGTCCTTCTAATCCATCCCAAGATGCCATTGGCCTTCTTGGCCAC